>JASAND010016529.1:0-89602 GCA_030248195.1 Trissonchulus latispiculum | reverse complement strand
CGATTTTGAATCAAAAGTGAAAATTAGCTAGTCCGGCCTTGGACCGTACACAGAAGCAACAATTTAGTTTGACCGTTCATGAATTTGGCAGTACATCTTTGAAATTTAGTGAAAATGTATGAATTTATCATGAAGTTAGCCGTACACTTTATAATTTCAGATGAAATTGACTCTCGAAATGACTGAAATAATTCACATAAGCTTCAGTTCTGACGAGTATAGTTTCTTAGTTTTTGCTGTGAGCAAGTCGAGTAGATACATATCAAACTAATGTATTTCTACATGCAGCAGGACTCTATATTTACTGTAAATATGGTCAAAACGGGCTCATTTTGCACAAAGCTCTTGCTTGTATTTGTTGAACGTACATTTTACAATAAATGCATGTACGTAATGGTTTAGGATTAGTAGTACATGATTTCTGTGTGGATTTCTCTTTTGGAAGATTTCTTTCTCTAGTCCATGGAATTACGCATGTGTGTATTTGTTTATAGACAATTCCTGTAGAATTCAAAACTGGAATAGATCATTCCAATTTCAATGACTAGCTAATTAAAACCTTCTCAACTGACACCAGCAACTTATTGCAATAAATATTAGACAAAACAATTAAACATTGTAAATACTTTGACCAAAATGTGGAAAGCAGGTTAGTTTTTAAACCATTAGCAGTCTTAAATAATTACATGATGCTTTGCAGATGATTTTGCTGTACCTAATTAGTTATTCACTCAGTTAGGAAAATATTAAAGCAGCAGCAGGTTTATATTTTTAGAAAATATCTATCAAACGGAACTGACCTATCCCCCACTATTCCCCCACTATCGTAGACCCGCCAAAATAGGCGCCCAACAGACGGAAGCAGTGAGGCGTAAATAGAGGACAAAAGGGGACCGCCTATTCTCAGGAGAAAAACACTCAACACTGACGTGAGCGCTCGATTTTGAATCAAAAGTGAAAATTAGCTAGTCCGGCCTTGGACCGTACACAGAAGTAACAATTTAGTTTGACCGTTCATGAATTTGGCAGTACATCTTTGAAATTTAGTGAAAATGTCGAGAATATGAATTTATCATGAAGTTAGCCGTACACTTTATAATTTCAGATGAAATTGACTCTCGAAATGACTGAAATAATTCACAGAATACCCCCTCTTTTGAAACGCGCGACCGCGCCGCGGTCAAGGGCTCAAGGGTTAGTAACAAAATCAAATTAACCTACGTACCCTATCTACGAGTAAAGATAAAACGCGTTTTAGAAATCACCGGGAAAGATAAAACTTTGACGTATCCCTCGAGGTCGACTACTCGGGAACACTACTCAGGCCCCAACATACTACACACGGGTGCACTGAGACACGCTAAAACTACTCCGAAACATATCGGGAAGACTCTACTCAACACATATACACGGACTACACCGACTACACACAAAAGATAACGGCTAGGACACCCTTGAGCCACGACGAGGACGCAGGTAACAAAAGAGACAGGTACTCCGGAGCCCTCAAAACAGACAACCGATGCCACAACCGGCCACCGGAGCAACGTTTTTAGATAGAAAACAACACAGAGAAGCAGAAAAAATAGCTCCGGAGTGACTTTTACCGACAAACGAAAACAGAAATTGGACTCCGGAGTAGGATAAACAAGATGAAAAATCTGGGACCAAGGCCGGAGTAAAGTTTTTAACCGAAGCAGACGATTTTGGAAAGAAAAATCAAAACGAAAGTAACCAGACAGCTCCGGAGTATTCAAGGAAGAAAGAAGAAACGAAAATTTGAGCTCCGGGACAACCGAACACAGTATATAACAGCTCCGGAGTTGGTTGCCAACAACTCCGGAGGACAAAAGAAATCCCTATCGAATCGTAAAAATTGAATCAAACAATGCCACGTTTTAAAGCAAATACAAAATAAAGCATATATATTGCCAAAATAGCTGCACAAAGTTACATGGCAAGGTAGTAAGGCAACAAAATGGCAGTCATGGAATACAAGAAAATTTTAGGCAAAGTAAACTCGCACCACATTAGAAAGAAAAAGGAGAAACAAACACCAGTTAGAAAAATAGAAAAGACCCGAAATGAACAAAATAAAATACTACATATTATAGAACGGCAATGCCGAGCTAGTGAGCATCACCCACCCCAAATACAGAAAGTCTTAGGAAAATAAGACAATAGGAAAAGAGTTTTAAGAAAATTTAAAGAAAATTTTACCCACGGACGAAACCCACAACAATGACCAATAACTCCCCCCACCAATATTAAATCTAAATCGTAAAAAGACAAGTATAAGTGAAACAGTAGAAACAAACAAAAACAAAATTAGCTCAGAAGGGACAAGGGGGAAGGGGGACTAGCGAGCCCATGGGGACAGAACCGGCAATACATATATCATCACAACAAGAGACTTAAATTAGAAAAGTTCATATAGTAAACCACAGATGGCCAGTTTAAGGACCAAGCCACGGACAGAGAAACGAAGGTAAAGGAAAGTTGCACCTGCTAAATTATACTTAAAGCTAGTTATTTAATTAATTTAAAAGAAAACAAATTCTTCATATATAATCAGTTGTAGAGAGAACCAGGAAAAAATAGCCAGAACACCGAAGCCCTGTACAGTGAGAATACCACAAAAACTGAAATTAGAAATAAAATAAGTGCTGTATTATGTGAACCATCATTTTTATAAAATTGAGATGACATACTAGGTTAAACGAAGCATTTACTTTTTAAAAAGACAGACAAATTTTAAATATTATTTTAATTAGTTTTATATAAATTTGTAGGTTTCATTGAAACTGAGCAAAAAAACTGAGCAAAAGAATAAAATAGTAAAACAAATGCACTGGTGCTGGATCGGGGTAGGATGGGATTATTGTGATAGAGACAGATTGACACAATTGATCAAAGTAGAGAACAATCAGAGAACCAGACCAAAATCGAGGACCCTGCCGCCATGGACGCGGGCCGGTGCCCCTCGGCACAAGCGACCCGCACGCAACCAGCACCGAACCACCTCATCACCGAGATTCACAGGCCCAACTCCAGATAGAGATAACAGAAATCAGTGGGCCACCCGTAACAGACCGGGACCAGGGACAAACAACATCCAAGTACAATAACAAGTACAGAAGGAAGCGCTCGCAGTCAAACAGGGACAGGGGGGGGGGGGGAGGGAAAGGGAAACTAAAGTCTGACCAAAAATTCTTGGAACCGAAATGTGAGCGCTTGTCCTGAGTTAACCTTTAAAGTTAGTCCATATAAAGTATATATTTCTAGAAACTTCATGAGGAGGAGAACCCGGTAAAACCATCATATCCGGTTTATATCCGGTTACCGGATGGAAAATCGATAAAAATGCTTCAGATTCGGAAAGAGAATTCTAATTGATTCATACTCTAGCATATTGGTCCTTGGCCCAAGACATCTCCGAAAATCCGGTCACATCCGGTGTCCGGTAACCGGATGTCTAGGTCACAAAAACTGTACAGCAAGATGGGTAGGTCGTACAGTTTTGCTGATTGAATTTTTAGATTCAGCGGGTCGAAATTAGTCTATATACGAAGTTTTGTCCAACTTGGACCAAAATTGCGTGATTTATGGTCGTATCCGGTGCGAAAAAACCGGAAAAATCGGTTTTTCCGGCCTGGTGCTCGGAATCGCGAATAAAAAATGTTAGTTTTTGGCACAATGAATATTTGGGAGGCTACTTTCAGTTTGTCGGTGTCAAAGTAATCGAATATCCGGTCGATTTCCGGTTATGAGCTTTGAAATCTGAGATTTCATGGGCTATTATCTCAGTATCCGGTTGGTCCGGAAGTCAAATTATTTCATTAAAATGACAATTTGTCTATCCCTAACAAGCATCAACCTCAAATTACTTTATATCTGCTGTAATTCTTGAATGATAGCGTTTTAAAAATGGTTCAAAAATAAGTTATATTGCGTGCGACAAGGCTAAGCGTATGGGATCAAATCGCATATCCGGTTTAACAATTACACAAAACAAGCAAAATCAGCACGTTTCTAAAACGCTATCATTCAAGAATTACAGCAGATATGAAGTAATTTGAGGTTGATGCTTGTTAGGGATAGACAAAATGTCATTTTAATGAAATAATTTGACTTCCGGACCAACCGGATACTGAGATAATAGCCCATGAAATCTCAAATTTCAAAGCTCAGAACCGGAAATCGACCGGATATTCGATTGCTCTGACACTGGTAAAATGAAAGTAGCCTCCCAAATATTCATTGTGCCAAAAACTAACATTTTTTATAAGCGATTCCGAGCACCAGACCGGAAAAACCGATTTTCCGGTTTTTTTCGCACCGGATACGACCATAAATCACGCAATTTTGGTCCAAGTTGGACAAAACTTCGTATATAGACTAATTTCGACCCGCTGAATCTAAAAATTCAATCAGCAAAACTGTACGACCTACCCATCTTGCTGTACAGTTTTTGTGACCTAGACATCCGGTTACCGGACACCGGATGTGACCGGATTTTCGGAGATGTCTTGGGCCAAGGACCAATATGCTAGAGTATGAATCAATTAGAACTCTCTTTCCGAATCTGAAGCGTTTTTATCGATTTGGCATCCGGTAACCGGATATAGACCGGATGTGATGGTTTTACCGGATTCTCCTCCTCATGAGGTTTCTAGAAATATATATTTTATATAGACTAACTTTAAAGGTTAACTCAGGACAAGCGCTCACATTTCGGTTCCAAGAATTTTTGGTCAGACTTTAGTATAACTACAGATTAATAACAAAGAGAACTACAACAACAAAACAAAAACACAACCTACGTAACAACCAAAAAATTCAGGCCCGCAGGCCAACAAGATAGTACATATTAGGCACTACGGCCAACAGTGCAAATACAAGGCCCGACTTAATTTTGAGAGAGGGAGACACGAGTCTACGGCAACCGTTGGCCTGGCTGAGCCCGACCGTCAGCAACCGCAGACTGTGTCAATTCTGAGAAAGACGGAAATAAAGCTACGGAGTCAAAAATGCCGGTCCGGAGTTGACCGCCCACCCTTGGCCTCCCTGAGGGCGACCGCAGGCGACGGGCAACCACGGACCCGCCGGGATACGACAAGATAGAATGCCCCCAGTACTATTGCCTAATAAAGATGTAAATCGTTTTAGTAAAAGAAAGGTAAAAGGTAAAAATTAATAAAAAGGTTTAAAACTCACTAGTGCCTGCATAATTTAGACCGGAAAGAATCAAACTACAATTTAGGTAGGAATTTATCGAAGACAAAAAACTGAAGCGTAGAAAAGAATAAAACTCAATTTTAAAGATAAAAATCAATCAGGTACTTAAAACTATTCCAGAATAACCGCAAAACCAAAAATCCCCCAGTTAGTAACACAACATAGATTCCCCCCCCCCCCAGCCAATACGGGCCAAAATATAATCCCACCCCACCACATTCATAAATTAATGCCGAGCCGTCGCCAACTTGGTGTAACGCAAGTGCATCTGCGCCTCTTTCATAGCTAGTTCATGAGCCAAATTTGGGAACAACTCCCGGCGGACCAGCATACAGATCTTACCCATTAAGTTTTGCCCTTCGGCATCTAGAACTGTCTGTAGAATCACATTGGCCAGAGTACGGTTGAGCTCAGCCGCATCAATGCCACAGGACCAATAAAGGTCACGGCTAGCAACAGCGTCAACAATATAAGCTACGCCGGTGCTTCTGAGCCACTTACGGAAGTGGTAGCTAGACGCGGCCTTTGCCCGAATGATATCAAGCATAAATAACGCACGCGTCAAGTACCCTTCGCCCTCCGTAGCTTGCCAAATTTTCCGCAAATGAGACCCAGCGGGCACCCACGACTTGACGTAGTCAGCTGCAGCATATTCTGCCTGGAAAGGGTATTCCATGCTAGCTGCCGCCCGAGCTGCCTCGGGGAGACCGTACCAGTCCCGCAGCATGCGATAGACATACAGAAACTCTGAGGCCGCAAATTTCTTCTCGCCCCACATGATGTAAGCCGAATCAGGGTCCTTGGTTTCCGGATCCTCCAAAAGTTTCCACATATTGGAAGCAACACAGGAGGGACCCTTGAAGTAAGCCACTTGAGGGTACTTCAAAGCCATATCCGGCTGCATGTACCGGTGAGCCCGTACCACATCAATAGTGGACTGAACAAGCGAGAGGAAACCCTCAGATATTTTGTCCAAATATGCCAGAAAACGATTTGGCGAACTTTTGGCCAGAAAATAAGTAGGATAAAGCCTAATAAAAGGAAAAATATTTGCAGCAGCAGCGGCCGCCGCTCCCCAAGTATGAGGCGACTGTCCCACCAGACGGAAGGAGTCGAACTCCAATACACTATCCCTATACAGCGGCGGAAAGTCAAACGTAAGTTCCCAGCGGTACATATCAAAGGTGAAATGCGGACTGCCGCTGTCCGTTCCGTCTGATTTTGCCGAACCGGTGCATCCGGGATCAGATTCTTCAGATTCTCGAAGAATTTCTTATACACCTTTTCCGAAACGGCGAACGGAAGGTCTGTCGTGGTCAGACGTTCCCACCAATAATTATAGATGGCAACAAAATAGGGATTGTGGGAAACGCCATCAATCCTAGACCGCAAGTCCGGCAAATAAGCAAGTTGCCAATATGGCTCCGAATACAGACGGAACGGAACCGCATGGGGATACTGGGAAATGATGTAATGAATCGACGGCCAAAAGGCTGGATCGACCTCCTGGGGCCCCGTGAAAGGCCGCATGACATATGGCATTTCGCCACTGACTGACACCGGAGGACGCCGATGAAGTTGCTGGACGAATTCTGGCGTGGAATAGTCCTTGTACGAAGTATGGCGTTTGAGCTCAAACGGTCCCTCTGGAGGTTCTACCAAATACTCTGGCAAAGCCTTCACCGTAATGAACCGTGCCCTCTGGAAAATCGCCCGGGACCAGCCCCTGGTAGCGCAGAACCATCTTAGATGGATGGAGGTAATGCGTCTCCGGCCAAACGATGTGACGATCCACTGGAGGCGGAGGCAACGACTGCACCGAAAAAGGTTTGATTTGGATCGGCAGACGAAGTGACGGCAAATTCTGAGGCATACGCTGCAGGACCTGCGGTAGCGGTAGAGGCCGCGAAGGCGAGGCCTGTGGAACCGGGTCCGCACCAGGCTGTTGAGAAGAAGGAGCTCCGCCAGTAGCTTCCGCCGGACGATGCGACGGGCCAGGTTCATCCTGGAACCCCATAACCGGAATCGACGGAACCGTGTGCTTCAGTGACGCCGGAGTGCTTCCCGACAATGCCGACCCCGGGACAACCAAATCCGAAAGCCCCGAGATATCAGACAGGCGACCTAGATCTAACTCAGGCACAGTACAGACGCCCCTGCTTGGTGTCTCCGGCCGCGGCAGCTGAGCACCAGCAGCGCCCAGACGTTCTGGATATAAAATATAGAAGAAATTGGCAAAATCGAACTGCCCACGCTCCAGCAAGGCATACACGAATGCCAGGGGCTTCCAGGGAGGGGGAATGCCCAAAATTTCCGCGATTGCCTGTTGCGAAATTCAAAAGCTTGGCAAGACAGCCAATTGCGCCGGTGTACCGATTTCCGGTAGACTAGTGAAAAAGGCATCAGCCGTCAACCGGCGACAAGTATACTCCAACCCGTAAACATCGGTAGAGGTAATAAAAGCACGGGTGGCCCCGAACGGAAAAGCTGGAACAGGTGTTACCTGACCCTGAACCCCTCCCGCAGGAACTGAGGAAGCCCCCAACATAGGTGACCCTACCTGCTGAGGTGGCGGGAACTGAGTCAGCGGTGGCTGCACGGCCGGAGACATAACTGCAGTCGATGACGAAGGCGAATTCAGAACGGCCGTGATATCCGAATAAATCTGCTGATATTGTGGTGGAAGCTTGGCCCTGACAGCGGCCTGCTGCGCCTGCGCCGCCGTTGTCGCGAACGGTACCGATGGATGAGTGGCCACAACGCCCAAGTCTAGATTCTGATAGGCGACCGCAGGCTGAGACAAACCCTGATCCACCTGGTAGCCCCTTCCGGAAACGAGGTCGACACGATTGGAGGCGGGACGCTTTTGGAACGGTGGCGCAAAGATTCCTGCGAACTGGACGGACTGACGCCCGCCGGCGGCGACACCGGCTGTGCCACCGAGACCTCGCCCTCAGACGTAGGGACCACCGTTTTTCTGAGCTTGTAAGGAGACTTGGTAGACTCCCCTAGCGATGGAACAGTTGGTGGCTCGGTAGACGCCGCCGGCGGCTCAGCAACCAGTGGACTGTCCGTACGCCACCCCGCTGGATAGGGCACATCCGCGGCCGCACTAGCCGACCTAGCAACTTTTGCCTGGACATACTGCAAGAACTGGGAACGCCGTTCCTCCTGACCACGCTCCGGGGGACCGTGCGGTTTTGGGACATCCGCAATAGAACCCGGCAGGTCGTCCATGTGCACAGTGATACCCGAGCGCGGGGGAACGGAGCGGTTTCTGTGACGAGAAAGGCGCCCAGAACCCACCGACGTGGCACCAGACACTGGCCCCTCACCTGCCGAATCCCGGTCCTCATGGATAATTAGACGGTTTGAAGGGGAAAACTCCCCGGGTGACTGAGACCCCGCTTCCGAAGGTGTCGGAGTAGCAGGTACGCCCACTAAATTGCGTTGGTCCGGAGCATGGTCCAGAGGAAGTAGGTCGTCATGTTCCTGCAGTTCCATCGCCTGCTCATCCTGCCGGATCTCAAACGCCTCAGCCGCACGCTTGGCCTCGCCAGGCACCTTTTCTGGCTTCGTTGAATAATCCGGAGGGTTCCTGCGCGGTGCTACCGATGTGAAGAAATCGGCCGCCCGGTGCTCCAAGGGAGGCAGACACGGGCTTTCCACATCCGAATGAAAGCGAGCACCTGCTTAGTTCTGCTCTTTCCCTTCTGACCCTCATACTTCAGGAAAATCGGCCGCGTGGCTTTAAACGGCGGATCCGAGACAACTGAATTGTATACTCCCGGCACAGGAGTCAGATCAGAAAGAGCCGCTGGAGAGCCCTTCTGCGCATAGGCACACTTGAGTCGGATTTCCAAAAATCTTGCTTCGTCAGTTTTCGAAACAAAGACAAAACGTGTACCGTCATATACGTATCCCGTATGCGCACAAGAGCCCAATCAAGCACCGACTCCTCCTGTAACGGCGTCACCGCATGTGCCGAGTGTGGTGTCAGACGAACCATGGCATCAGGATAGCGTAGAATGTTCTCCTGGAACCACCGGAATGGCTTGTCCATGCGACCCGGAGTCGGAGGCGGAACCGGACGAGCCGCCTCACCCTTCTTCCGATCTCCCCGGGCCGTCCAGAGAAACGGGCCTTTCGTGTGATTGGGCGACCGCTGCTTCAGTTGTGTGGAAACCGGGCGCTCGGCCACGTAGGTAACCACCTGGGACAAGTCAACGATGGAATTGCGCGTATCAATGTGCAGCGTAGTCATCAACGTCCGCACCGTGTCTAGGGCCCCTACTGCAAAACTCGGAAACGACGTATTGTACAGCAAAGGCTGTAACGCATACCGAATCATGGTCCACGCCGGGACATCCAGATACAGCCGAGGCAATAGAATCATATAAATGGCCATATTGACCCTGTTCCTGGAATGGTGCGGCGCATGATGACACAGCTGGTCCATTTCAGATGAAAACTTTTGCGCGTCAATGGGGACCGCCAACTGAAGAACAGACAGGATCTGCGTCGAATCAGAATCAGGGAAAGAACCCTGATACTTAACATAGGCAAGGGTCATAAACCCTGCATCCATGGCCTTATCGAAAATAATGGGGGCTTCCCGGAACAAAGAAATCATGGAAGTGATGGTGTTGACTGTCCCTGCTGGAATTGTGGAGCCTAAACCACTCGGAGCCTTCACCCAAGCTTTGAGTGTGTCCTCCCAATTGAGGATTTCCTGGAATTCGATGGCGGATGGAATGTACAACCGGGGAGGCGAGTCTTTGCGAAGCTTTTCCTCAAGCTCTGAATTTGACAAGGGAGCACAGGCATTAGTCCGGTTTTCGCCTGAAGAGCGGTGTGCCGCAGCCGCTGCATTTCGTAAAACGGGATCCCCGTCCGAACCAGTCGAGGAGTCCTTGGCCTCGCTACAGCACGACAGCAGAGACCTCGACAGGTGGGACTGAGCCGTTTTAGGCAATTTGATCAAAAGTTTGACTCCGGGGTCACCCCAGACTGAGCATTCAGGCTGGTCCGCCTGCTGTGAAGTTCCGGGCTGCGGCTCATCCGCAGACGATTCAGACTGTGCCTCTTCCATAGGAGGCGACGACTCGACATTATCCCCTTTTTCACCCTCCATAGTTAAGCCGACTCACAATTTCAATCAAGAAAATAATCGCGACGTTTTAATTCAAAAATCAAACATATAAAACACTCCTCCCGACCACAATATTACTTGCAAAACAAACATGTACCACAGGTAAGGTCCAGGGAGGGAGAGATGGGCCCGTATCAGCAATCACAGGAAGAACCTAAACAAAAACAACAGGATTAGAAAATATAAAAATGAATACACAAAGAAAATGTATTAGTAACATACGTAAGTACGAAACATGAACCACAAGGATCCCTCTTGCAAGCCTAAAGCAGGGGTTCCTGCGGACGCAAGCACCGATTAACCGGGTCCCAATGCCAAAATGAAATGTCCGACACAACAGTTTCGACCCAAAGACGCGCGTCAAAAGAGCGACTTGATGAATTTGACCCAGTGAAAGTTTCATCCAAAAACCCCGACGGCGCAGACATAAAACACCCCCCCGGTAATACGTACGTGCCGCAGGCTGCCCACAGTGCGCACAAACTCCCGGACGAGCAAGCGTGGAGCTGCTGGAACTAACATATACCCCGGTGGCAATTGAAATAACGTGAGCATACATGGATTTTAGGACCCCCCGGGCACCGTCGGAGCCGCAGAATGAGCCGCCGGAGGCACCGGAATTCGAGGCTCCGGCGGGCTCGGCTGTCCTGAGGGAAACGCCGAAATGGAAATACCCGGTACATGTGACGAAGCCTCCCTGGACGACCGAAACGGGTGAAAATCCGAGGACACAGATAACGTAGGGGAGGTTCTCCCCGACACAGAGGAATATGGAGACCGCGCATCCCGATACATATACCTCACACCCTCAGCAGAGTCATGCACCCCACTATGAAAGGGAGCCCGGCCAAGCGACGGTGGCACGGTAGAACCCGTTGCCGACGAAGAAGCACCGTAATTTGACGAGGCCGAATAGGGTGGAGGGTCTCGAAAGAAAGGATTTGAAGCCAGAGAAAAGGGTCGAGGGGGAGATGTAGCATTGAGAGCCGAATGCGGACGTAGCTCTGGACTAGAACTGAAATTTGGTGGCACACCCGCAGCAGACGGTGGCACGAAACGTGGTGAAAAAGCCCCCCACGGATTTCCCTGCCTGGCCGAACTCCGACTAGGATACGTTGGCTGATCAGACATACTACGAAATCAATAAAATAACAAAATAAAATTACAACCCACCACTACAGGAGACACTGAGCAGGACTAGAGTATACCTGTACCGGAATTTCAGAAAGCAGCTCTAAAAATAAAAACACATTAAATACACAATCAACTGAAAAAATTTAGCAAATATGCATGCACAAGTAGAAAAAGGGAGCACTAAATGGGTTCCTCCTCGGAGGACGAATCGTCAGATACTAACGGGGGAACCGGGGACGTAGGAGATCCCATAGTAGCATAAAACTTTTCCAAAAGTCTAGCCGGAGCAATTTTCTGGAGAAAGATTTCAGAGGAATCTTTTACAAGACTAATGGCCGAGTTTGGTCTAGGTAGAAAAATCTTGGAAGCCCCCTGTTCCCGGAGACTCGCCGGAGGTAGGAAATACGCAGGTAACACAAAATACCCAAAACGTGCTGCCAAACGAATAAAGTGTGCTTGTGCCGAATCATTCTCAAATGTGGTAGGTGTAAGAACCATGGCTAATATGTCACTGTACCGAAGTATGTTAGGAGTAGCCCACCCCCCAGAATACGGTACATTTCCGCCCAAAGGAAGATTAAATTTAAAACAGGGGGAAGGGAAGTTTCCCGCGTAACCCGACCCCGGAGAGTCCTAAACATGTAGTGAGGGGAAGATTCCGACAAATCATACGTGCACGGACGTGGTTCAGTTGAGACAATTTCTGACATGTTAATCAGGAAAAATATACGTATATACTAAAAATCAAGAAAACACAAAATTACGACCTACCTCAGTAGATTTGAACCGGAACAAACACAGATCGTGAGTTGACAGCGGTGAACATAAACTTTCAGGTGCAGTGAAACACAAATTCTAGAATACAAAACATAAGTAGTTAAATACAACGTACAGGTCACAAACCTTTACTTACAACTCCGCTCTAATCTTCCCGCGGAGGTGGAGGGTCAGGATATTGACCACGAAAATGTTTGGCAATATCCCTGTAGTAAGCCTTCTTAACAAAGAAAGGATCAATATACTGAAATTTCATATTTCTAACGTCAGTGTGCGTGCCCAAACCTGGAGGTGAAGTTAGACCGGGGTCCGTGATAGTGATGGGACGTGCCCCTAATTCCGCTAAATGTTGGGGTGGATCAAAGGTAGCCGGGGTTGGGAAATAATGAAACAATGCAGCAACTTTTTGCTTACGAGCTGATTCTTTAGCGTCTGAAATAGTACGAGGAACTGGGTCAGGAGGTGTGAAAGATTCGGAATTTTCGGTAGCAATATTAAATAAAGATTTTGATTCACGTATAGCTGGACCCCCCCCCCTGCCACGACACGATACCCCATAGTAGGTAGAAAAGGCATAGTGTCCCAGGTTGGATCAAATTTACTCAGTTTTATACGCCACCAGACCTCCGGAGGAAGCGTCTGTTCTACCACTTCAGGCTCCTGAGGCAGTTGTAACTCGGTCACCGGAGCTTGGGCTCTACTGAAAACGGCAGCACCAAACGGCATGATACTAGAATAAGAAAAGTGTTTAGAAACCTACCAAGTCCGGGAAAATAGCACGCCAGTGAACTAAACAAATCCGAACAAAGCAACACGTACTAAAATATGAATACAACAATACGTTATACAATAGACAATACCTGAAAAGAGATCAATTACTAGGTTAAAGTAAGATAAAATAAAGCGTAAAGACAAGGAATTAAAAGGAAAAGTTAGATAAAAGGAAAAATATGTAAAATAATATTATTATGTAAATAATAATATATGTATAATAATATAATAATATAGTACCAGCGTTTGAAAAGAATGGCTAATGGCTAAGAATCGTGTCCGGAGCACTAAGCCCCGGACGGATTCAAAATTTAGAAACTTTTAGTAAAGAAAATTTATTCGTTTTATAGAAAATCTCAATGTTGAAGTTTGCTTCAAGGAAATGTAAAAGAAAGTTTAAATAAAATTTAAGACAATTAAGCCGGACCACAAGTACAATTACGCATGAAAAGGTTTTAGGCGGTTTACATTGATAAGCTCCGGAGTAGCACCGCTCCGGTTAAGGGACAAAATTTCAACATTGGTCGGGGAAACTACTTTGACCACACGAAAAGGTCCTGTAAACATGGGCAAATATTTGCGACTAGCCCCACGAGGGATGTTGCCCTGCGAGACGTCCTTCCAGACCAGCACGCCCTCCTTACGCCCTCCTTGTATTCTATGACATTCGCTTTTGCGTCGTAAGACACCTTTCGTTTTTCTAACACCTCTTTCATATGTTCTTTCAGAAGCTGGCGGGAATAACGTAACTTGTCTTGTAAATCATCCATGTAGGACGGAGTAAAAGTTTGGGCATGCGGGTCCGGGCGAGACAGAAAATTTTGCGAATACAGCCGAGGGTCTCTCCCAAACAGGATGTAATATGTGGATTCTCCGGTAGAGGCATGGGGAGTGGAACGATAGACAAAAAGGACCCATGGGATCAGTTCGTCCCACTGCTTATCAAAAGCCAGAATAGCTTTGCGTAAAAGACCTTTTAAAGTTCCATTTAAACGTTCACAAGCCCCGTTCGTTTGGGGATGATAGGCCGTTGTACGTACTTTCTTGGTGCCCATAACTTTACACAGATCTTCCATTAGAGCCGAACAAAAAGGGGTGCCCCTGTCAGTGAGAAGTTCTCTCGGAGCCCCATGCACTGCTAAGATATTTTCAGCAAAAATTTTTGCAATCGTAACCGTTTGCTCGTTGGGCATGGGAAAAGCCCACCCCCAGCGAGAGAAAAAATCAACTACAACTAAAACTTTCGAATTTCCAGAATTTAAGGTAGGGGCATACATAACGTCCATTGCTAGACGCTCAAACGGGGCCTCTACCGGAGTGAAAAAACGCATCCAGGCCTGTGGCTTTCTCGGCCCTGGATTGCACGCGGCGCACACCTGACAGGCATCCACCATTTTGTTCACATCCTGTGTGAGAGTTTCCCAAAAATATTTGCAGGCAATCATCCCCCGAGTACGTTCCCTACCATTGTGACAGCCAGCAAACAGAGTATTGTGACATTCGTGGAATACGTATTGATAACAGGCCTTGGGAACAACTATCAATTCTAGCGCGTCCCGGCGTCGAAATTTTAAGCTCCGGTATAATATCCCATCCTTGATCGAATAATCAGAAGAAGTTTTGCGGATATTATATGCTTCTACCTGATTTTGCGGCAGAACTTTGTTTTGAACAAAGTTCATCATATTAGCCGTGAACGTATCCGCGGCCAGGGCGTCTTTCCAGATTTCCACCCCCGCCGGAGTTGACAGGGGGTCCTCCGGACCTTCGTATTCTTGTTCGATATTGTCGAGAGTAAGTGAAAAAAGAAACTCAGGTATCTTTGGATGGTCCGCAAAAGAACCGGCCACCAGCGGGGGATTTCTGGAAAGGGCGTCCGGGGCCCCGTTCGTCACTCCCGGGCGCTGAATGACACGAAAGCGAAACGACCGTAAAAACGACCGCCACCGAGCTATGCGACCAAGCGCCGTTTTTGCCACTACCAGATTACCAAGCATGTACTCTAAGGCTTTATGGTCCGTAATGACATCGAATTCATATAAAATCAGATAATGTTGAAAATACGAAATACCAAAGAAAATAGCCAAAGCCTCGAGCTCGGTGACATGGTAATTTTTCTCAGAAACATTCAGCGCCCGGGCGGCATAGGCAACAGGATGGAATTTTCCCTGCTCGTCGGTTTGCTGGAAAACCGCTGCTATGCCCTGGAAACTGGCATCCATCGCCAGGGTAAAGCGTTTTGAAAAATCCGGATAGACCAACACCGGAGCAGAAATAAGTTTCTCTTTCAGAGTTTCAAATGCCAACTGACACGCGCTGTCCCACACAAATTCAGCATCCTTTTTCAGTAGTGCATTCAAGGGGTGGGCTATTTTAGAAAAATTTGGCACAAAACGCCGGTAATAGCCCGCTAAACCCAGGAAACTTTGAATATCTTTCACGTTCTGGGGGACAGGAAATTCTTTGACCACCCGTATTTTTTCCGGATCTGTCGAAATCCCCGACGCAGACAGCACGTGTCCCAAAAGTGGCATTGAAACTTTGGCGAATTCGCATTTTGAAAGTTTCAGGATAACGTGCTCTCTGGAACAGCGGAGGAAAATTTCCAAAAGTTTATCTAGATGTTCCAGTTCAGTAGAGCTAGTAACTAGAATATCGTCAATGTACATCGTAAACCCTTCCATGATACGATCAATAATACGTTGAAACGTAGAAGGCGCATTACAAAGGCCAAAGGGCATGACCTTGAACTCATACAGCCCGGAGTGAATAATGAAAGCCGTTTTATCCCGGTCCGGAGGGTAGATCGGGATCTGATGAAAACCCGAGGCCAACTCAAGTTTCGAGAATATAGAATGACCCAAAATCGACTCAAAAAGACCATGAATGTACGGAATCGGGTAACAGTCTTTCTTAGTTACCGAATTCAGTTTTCGATAATCGACACACAACCTCCAATCCCCATCCTTTTTAGCCACTAAAATTATGGGGGAGGCCCAAGGGCTCCGGGAGGGCTGTATGAGTCCTTGTTCTAACCAAGCAGAAAGTTTTTCATCAATGATTTGTTTCTGCGCCGGGTTTACTTTGTACGCCCTAGCTTTTATGGGACGCTTTCCGGGCTCAATTTCGATGTAATAGTCGATGTCGGTTTTACCGAACCCTCCGTCAGCGTCCCAAATATCCGGAAAATTTAAAATCATGAGCCGAAGCCGCCGGCGGTTACAGCGAGTTAAACAACAACAATCTGTAAATTGAATCTTACTGTTCAAGAGAGCACGTTTCTCCGCAGCTATGAAAGCCGGAGACTTAACGAATTCCGCCAGTGAAAGAGATTTTCCGTCAGCCGCCGGAGACGTAGCCTCCGGAGCTGGTGGGACGCGCTGGGCTAACAGTTCCGATCGAGACAAATACGTATAACCATCCTCTCCCGGATGAACTTCCCGAGTGAAAGCAACGGGAACCCACTCTGTAGGTTCAAGAACCTCAGATTCCTCGTCGTCCATCAGAGTCCCAGTGGTCGCAGCCGCAGACCGAACCCCACCGAGTTGACTAAGCTGAGGCTCCATCGTCTCGGGGGCTCCCCCAGGGAAATTGATCCGTCTAGAGACCGAGTCGCCTTCCCCGGCGGAGGGCTGCACCTGCGACACACAAGGCAGTTCTACCCAATATTGGACGGCGTCAGAAAAACCCACAGAGACTAGCGGCAAAGGTCTGGCCAAATCGTCCGGTAACGGGGATTGTTGTTCCGGTGGAATTAAACAAGGTTTGAGGAATCCAGAAGAAGAGATTGGGGGGGGGGGTGTCCACCCCCTGTTTTGAAATTTTCGGCGGCTCCGGAGGCGCAGCAAGTGCCTTAGCCAGCATAGTATTTTCTTTCACAATTCCCAAGTTCTGGCTCTCTTCCTCCTCATCGCAGCTTACCCCCTCTTTTGAAAAAAGAGCGGGTTCTAGATGCTCTTCGTGACATTGAAAGACAATTTCACGCTCGTCCTGCATTTTTTCCCGCAGGTACGGATCACACGGGGAGCCCTCCTTGGGGGGGGGGTTCCCCCATACGTATATCCACCGCGAACAACAAATCCTCAGAAAAGCTGTCCAAATGTACTTTAGCCGGAGTGAAAATGTTCAAATCGCCCAACCGGGCGTCCTGAGACGAATAGTCTCTGACAGGACAAACTGACCCGACAACAGTCGCCCGAGGGACTCTGATGGGCGCCGGGGTAGGATTCACAACCAGAAATTCAAAAACATTTTCCAAGATTTGTACAACCCCCGCGTAAGGTAATAATTTGTTGTCACAAATACTCCAGAGGGTCAAAAAAGCAAGTAGGTCCACAGACGGCCGAAGAGATCCGGGCCGGAGCCCAAATCTCGAATGAAGGCGGTACCACCACATCTACAGCCAACACCGCTGGGGCCTCATCGCACCAATTGGCCAAAAACTGCGCGAATTTCCGTAGACGATAGTAGCGGGTGTCGAAAACCTTGCATATCAACTTCATTTGTAGAAAGCAGCAAGTCCCACTGAAAAGTTGTCATAAAATCTGTTCCAATAAGCATATCACGATAAAGCTGGGGGCCATGTGAAATGACCACCCGTACTCTTTACGACCTACCGTAAAAATCACAAAAACTTTGGCAGAAATTTTCAGCGGTGCATTGCTTGAGGTCACAGCGGTGATGGGATCTGGATGGTCAAACCGGACCTGTGCCCCATTCGCCAACATCCTCTGGACCGTCCGAGGGCTAATGATGGAAACTGAAGCCCCGGAGTCAATAATTGCTAAAAGTTTTGTCGTCCCCGCTACAACACTATAGCCGGCATATTATCTGCGGCTGCAAGCACATGTTCGGATTCGAGGCCGGGGGATCCTCCCGGAGTCACGGCAACCGAGGCCAAGTGACCCAGTGGGGGTTTTTCAGGCTCTACCGGAGCTTTCGGAATATGTTGGGCCTCAGTTTCCGTATCCACCGAAACATTTTCAGGCCGACGGACTCGGGGAGCACTGCCCCCTCCCAAAACAGGAGAAAACCCAGCCGCCCACGACGATGGTGGTTGCTCTTCTACAAACATGATTGAATCATGTTCGGCCTGAGATGGACATAGTCGTTTCAAAAGAAAAGCCATCTCTCTGATTTGAGACGTAATAGAAATACAATATTCTTCCATAAAGTCGTGTGTCTCCTTACGGATAGCTTTTAGATTCGTAAAATTGTGTACAACTTTCGAAAAAACATTATAAAGCTGAGCTTCCGTCATGGTCAGATCTAAATGCTCATCATTCAAAGAGTTAACTGACTCAGAACCCCCATGCTTGGATTTTGAGGGGTCGTCCCCCCCGGAGGCTCCCCCACCCGGCCGAAGGGAAACCATGCCGACCTGAAATTGTTCCATCATGGAGTTGACCTGCTGGGCCGTGACTCCCCGGGGTGCCGGAGACGCCCTCCCCGCAGGTAGCGACGCAGCTGGCACCGCGACCCTGGAATCCGAAGCATGTACGAATGACTGGGTAAGATCTGGTATACCTGCACCTGCAAGAGTGCGCTGACATGGCACCGCTGAGCTAGTAGCTGACACCGGAGAGACCGGGGAGGTAGCATTTTGACCCACGGCATAGCCGCCCTGGACCACTGAACTGGCCGGAGGAATAAGAGGAGCGGGCGGTGGGGGGGCTTGTTGTACATGGGCGGAAGTAGTAGGGTAGTGGGTCGGGGGTGGGGGCGGGGGATAATTGACCGGAGTGTAATAATCATACTGCTGCGGTTGCGCTGGCTGTGCACGATATTGGGTGGGATACGTATGTTGTGCATATCCCACATGATCCACGCGCTCCGGAGGTGCCCGGCTTTTGTAGTCCGGAGGGGCCTTTGAAGGATATCTGTCCCAACATTTATCTGGAGAGTGTCCTTTCCGTTTGCAAAACTTGCACGGGGTAGCAAACTTCTTCCGTTTTTCCTCCTCCCACTGCGTCAAGGCTTCCTTGAGGTGAGATTCGAACCAATCCTTCATCTCGCGAAAATCCAGACGAGAGGCAGCCGCTTCCAAATTTGAGCCAGAAGGCGGATCGGAGGGCTTCGGAGGGAAGGGTTTATTCTCAGCACCCGCCTCCCCGACATGATAAATCGGTAGATCATAGGCAAGGGTATCCCCCTCCGGGGCGCGGGCCTCCCGAGACTCCAACCGGTCGATCACTCTTCGGACATCTTGCATTGTAGGCCGGTCGCAGAGGAACAATGGGGCCAATGCCGTAGCAAATTTGTCCTGGATCCCCGCAAAAAGCTGTTGGACACACTCTTGCTTCCTGAGAGTCCCACAAATCAAGGGCCATGGCCTGGAGTTCTGAGATGTAATGGCGGACAGACTCCCCATGAAGCTGTTTCCGATGGGCAAAGGCGGAAAGGCGTTCCCGTAGTGAAAGCTGAGGCTTCGGAAATTGGGACTTGATCAATTCCAAAAAACCCGGATATGATTCCACGACCGAAGGCCCACACCGAGATGCGAATATTTGGGCTTTTCCTGCCAATTTGTTCCATAGCAGGCGCCCCCACTGGGTGTCCGGAACAGAATGAACCGCGACGGCGGACTCGAATTGAGGTAACCAATCTTCAAAATACGCATATTTGGGGTCATAGCAAGGAACATCTCTCAGGACCTCCAAATAATAGCGGAACAGGGTCGTATCATACTTGGAAACAGAAATATTCGTGGCTTCCATTGTGTCCGGTGTCGGATGACGAGACGCCTTTGGGGCTTTTGACTTTTTCCGGACGTGATCGACCGGATATGGAACCGGGACAAAAACTGGAGGAGGGGGAGGTGGGGGCCCCAGAGGAGGCGGAGGAGGTGGTGGCTGCTGGACATAAACGTGTTGTGGCTGATAAATAGGGACCCGAGGGCGTCCGTCCCCGGTGGGAGCCGGCACCACACCCTTGGCCTCCCTGAGGGCGACCGCAGATGGGCGGGGCTCCGGAGGGCACGAGGCCGCCGTCGGGCTGGAAGGACAATTTTTGCCACAAAATCAGCTGCATGAGTGTGAGAAGCCACCATCTCCTCCAAAAAATACGGGTTCAATGGGGCCCGTTGAGGTACGTACGGGGGTACCTGGAGCGGAGGGAGGTTCTGATGTTGGCCTTCCCATAAATGATGCTTATCCGGCTCCTGGATTACTGGATTTTCGTACACTTGTTGTTCCAGTTTATCATAGTCAAAATTTGGCGGTGTACGTATGAAATATTGACCCTCCGGATAATACTGATTTGGAGGCTGATAACGTACCTGAGGCAATTGTTGACGCTGATGTTGTTCCGGGGCCGTGACCTGGGCTCCCTCGTGCAAATGTTGCCCGTACGAGCGCGGCCTGATAGGGTAATAGTGAGGGTCCGACGGTTCCAAAGCCGTCCTCTGAGGCACTTTCTCTGGTGAAACCAATGCTGGATTCTGAGTAGCAGGGGGAGGGACCTGAAGCGGTGGGGGGGAGGGTGGCCGAGTATGATAGGCTCGAGGGGCCGAGGCTCCTCCCTTGCATACCAATGTCTTCTGAAGCAGCAGATGCGACGGAGCAGTTTCCCTATTTGGGACGGTGTTCCCATATTGATCACGAGGTAGGGAAAAACCACCCAAATGCGTAGAACGATGGGGCGGTGCACCCAGGCATCCATTTTGGGCCGTACTGGAGGGAACTGGCCAGACTGGAGCTTCTGACTGAAGCGGCGGGGGATAATGACCCAATCCGAGCCCCATATTTCCCTGTGTATGCAGACCCCCAAAATTAGCCTGCTCTCCTTGAAAAATGACAGAATCGGAGGAAGGGGGGTCGGACCCCTCCGACCCCGATGAACTCGACCCTTGACTGACGGCCGAATTATAGACAGACTCCCCATCCACTTCTCCCGCACCCGCAAAATTTTGGGGGTAAGAAAATTTTGGGGGAGGGGCCTGGCCCCCGGCTTGGCCAAGCTGTGGCTCCACCGCTCCGGGGGGCGACTGAGATGGGTGAACGGCACCCAAATTTTGGGGGAGGTTAACCCCCGCCGGCACATAATTTTGCTGAATTTTCTCCGGGACCGGAGGATCCGACTGAGACTGAGAAACAGGCGGGCCATCCCCCGACATAGCTTCCCGGACCAATGCCGTACTCTGAACAACATTAAAACGAGGCGAAATAAAATTATCAAAACTACGTCTAAAATTTGAATTTTCTGACGGCCGCACTGACAAAGAATCACCCCCGGGGGTGCCGAATTCACCGCCCCCAAAGCGGCCACCACCCCCGGAGCCTGCAAAGCGAACTGAGAAACGGCCTGGGAGGGCCCCGAAACTGGTCCCCCCAACACACGAACAGCAGTTTCCCCTGAAATTTCAGAATTTTCCGGGGCCAGAGTGGGGGGGGAAGTCATATTTTGACGGGATGAAAACAAAACACCCGAGTTATCCGGACCCACTAGGGCCCCCCAAGTATTTTGCAGTGCTCCCGAAAAATTTGCACCCACTCCCCTGAGCTCAGAACCTGCTTGCGGCGACTGCACAACTGGGCCCCGCCGCCCCACTGGTGGCGTTGGCGGTCGGACTGCCCCCCGAAACTTGGGGGATGGGGGGGTTCCAACCGCTGATTTGGGGGAGGTTCCAAAATTTGACTCCGGGAGTGGGGGGATTTTGGGGGAGCTCACCCCCGGCTTGGCTAAGCTGAAGCTTCGCCGCACCGGATAGAGCCTGAGGGGGGGGGAACAAAACAACCACTTGGGGGAGTGGGGGTGGGGGACACCCCGAACTTGGGGGGGGAGTCGGATTCTGAAAATTTTGGGGGGGACTACTTCCCCCCGACCTACGACCCCCCGGCAAAAATTGCAGAAAATTTCTGTTCAAAAAACTGTCAGCATGTTCTGGTGCGTGATTTACTGGTAATTCACTAAATAATTTTACAGTTTCATCACGAATTCTTTTAAAAGCCCGGGTAACCGGACGTGAAGAATCTGACATGCTATTCACCTGGAACGGTCGCCAGTTTGTAGAGATTTAGACTATACAATCTCTGGACAAACAATTTTAGTCACAGAAATAAACCTGTAGAAAGTACGCTCTTAGAGCGTGACCCCCGACAAGCGAATTTCTGGAAATTTCGAAGATCGCAAGGGTTCGACAGAGTGTGCGCAGATCAGATTCAACTCGCCCTAATTACCCTAACCTACTGCAAAACAACACGAGCGAAAACTAAAAAGTGACGCAAGTTTACTTTCGAGCTCACAATAAAAGTTTACAAAAATAACAGTACAATATAGATTTCAACTAACTTACAGGCACCAGAAGATAATTTTTAAGCAAAACAAAAGACAAAAACAAACCCGAAGAGGAAATTCCCCCACTATCGTAGACCCGCCAAAATAGGCGCCCAACAGACGGAAGCAGTGAGGCGTAAATAGAGGACAAAAGGGGACCGCCTATTCTCAGGAGAAAAACACTCAACACTGACGTGAGCGCTCGATTTTGAATCAAAAGTGAAAATTAGCTAGTCCGGCCTTGGACCGTACACAGAAGCAACAATTTAGTTTGACCGTTCATGAATTTGGCAGTACATCTTTGAAATTTAGTGAAAATGTATGAATTTATCATGAAGTTAGCCGTACACTTTATAATTTCAGATGAAATTGACTCTCGAAATGACTGAAATAATTCACATAAGCTTCAGTTCTGACGAGTATAGTTTCTTAGTTTTTGCTGTGAGCAAGTCGAGTAGATACATATCAAACTAATGTATTTCTACATGCAGCAGGACTCTATATTTACTGTAAATATGGTCAAAACGGGCTCATTTTGCACAAAGCTCTTGCTTGTATTTGTTGAACGTACGTTTTACAATAAATGCATGTACGTAATGGTTTAGGATTAGTAGTACATGATTTCTGTGTGGATTTCTCTTTTGGAAGATTTCTTTCTCTAGTCCATGGAATTACGCATGTGTGTATTTGTTTATAGACAATTCCTGTAGAATTCAAAACTGGAATAGATCATTCCAATTTCAATGACTAGCTAATTAAAACCTTCTCAACTGACACCAGCAACTTATTGCAATAAATATTAGACAAAACAATTAAACATTGTAAATACTTTGACCAAAATGTGGAAAGCAGGTTAGTTTTTAAACCATTAGCAGTCTTAAATAATTACATGATGCTTTGCAGATGATTTTGCTGTACCTAATTAGTTATTCACTCAGTTAGGAAAATATTAAAGCAGCAGCAGGTTTATATTTTTAGAAAATATCTATCAAACGGAACTGACCTTTTGCAGAAAATATTGCTTGTTATTTGTTTGTTTGTTCATCACAAACGACAGATCTACAAATGTCTACGCTACACTACAACGATTTCAAAGTATATAATCAGCCTTGGTTGCCGTTTACAGAACCTCCAAATAAAAGAGAACGTGATTCTGGTTTGCCTCGTGCAATAATAAGTTCCGTTATTCTTTTTCTATTCCGCTTTGTAAATTGGATATGTGCGTTCTTTCGGGTCGATTTCGTTCTGCTTCCAACTTTGTTCCTGACATTCACCAACTCACTGAACTAATGGTCATATTCTACTCAGGTCTTGCCATATGGTATGACTGATCAAGTCCCTCTTCTGTCATCGTATGAGTGTCGCTGTCACAGGGAAAATTTTCCCCTGCGATATCTTTTCCGGCGCTTTTATGTGCCACCCCGAAATTTGTTGATGTTTTCATGTGTCACTTCGCACACTTTTTTGCCGCCTTCATGTGGCGTCTCCTTAATTTTATGATGAATTCGTGTGGCGTTAGCCCGAATTGAAGCAGGACGAATTCATGTGCCGCTTTCGGAGTGCCTCTTCAATTTTCTGATGAATTCGTGTGGCATTAGCCCGAAATGAATCAGGCTGAATTCGTGCGTCGCTTTCAGAACTAAAATTCAATTTGTTAATTGGTGATCAGAAAATTAGCCTCCTCAAAACACTTTTGTTTAAATTTTCCCTGTGAAATGAAAAATAAACGATTTTCTTGATTTCCTACATTAGCGTTATTCATGCGTTGCATTCAGAATACGCCGTTGCCGCAAATTAGCGAAGATGGAGCTTCTCCCAGTCATTTTATTTTTCAATTATTTTAGCTTAAAATCAGCCTAGGGACGTACCTATAAAAGGCAACGATAGGGCTGAGAGGGAGAGGGAGCTGTTCAGGTAGAGAGTAACTCCTAAAAAGGAGGGACCGGCTGAATTCGTGTGGCATTAGCCAGAAATGAATCTGAAATGAATCAGGTTGAATTCATGCGTCGCTTTCGGAGCGTCTCTTCAATTTTCCGATGAATTCGTGTGGCATTAGGCCGAAATGAATCAAGGTGAATTCATTGTCCTTGAGGCATTAACCCGAAATGAGATCTTTATAAGCTATTGTTGATTTCCTACATCAGCGTTATTCATGCGTTGCTTTCAGAGCTACGCCGCTGCCGCAAACTAGCGAAGATGGAGCTTGTCACAGTCATTTTATTTTTCAATTATTTTAGTTTAAAATCAGCCTAGGGACGTACCTACAAAAGGTAACGATAGGGCCTAGAGGGTGAGGGAGCTGTTCAGGCAGAGAGTAACTCCTAAAAAGGAGGGGCCGGCTGAATTCGTGTGGTATTAGCCCGAAATGAATCAGAAATGAATCAGGGTGAATTCATGCGTCGCTTTCGGAGCGTCTCTTGCACAAAAGTATACCAGCACCTTAATGTGCTGGTTTTCTTTCGGGTATTCTTGACACATACGGCTTTATTCCTTCACGTAAATGGCTAAAACTTACGAAAAAACCTATTTCCGTGCTCCTTAACATTCTGGGACCAGTCCCGTATTTTTACTAAGCCGCTCCCGCAAATTTTGCCTCTATCAAAATAACGTTGGCATCCGACGTTATGAAACTATGTAGAAATTAGCCAATTTGCTTAAACATTTAGCTTAGAATAAAACTATTTGAGCAAAAATAAAAGTCTAGATTAAATTTTACGTAAAATGTACTGATTATCAGCAAACTGTGTGTAAAACAATTTCTTTTGAAGATTCAACATAGAATTGTTAATATAATCCAATTTTTGCGCAGAAGGTCAGTACTGATTCTGCAAATTTGTAGTTTCAACATAAAATAGTTGTATAGAATAATCTACCGGCGCGTGTATTTTACCGAGTTACCATTTTAACGCTACGTTAAATGTCACAATGCCAATATAATTCTCAGTAGATTAAATTCCAAAGTAATTTCTGTGCAATTTTCAGCATGAAGTTTTAAAACCAAACAACAATATGAGTGAAAAAGTAAGTTAAAAACAAAAGTTTGTGCAAACTTTAGCATAGTAGACATTAATTTTACTAGCTGGAAAATTATTTTGTGCACTCTTTTCGTAGACTTTATAAATTTGCGCTAATGTTTATTTCTTTCTTAATGTTTAAGTAAATTGGCTAATTTCTACACAGTTTCATAACGTCGTATGTCAACGTTATTTTGATAGAGGCATTTAGTGAAGATGGAACTTCTCCCAGGCATTTTATTCTTCATTTATTTAGGCTTAAAATCAGCCTAGGGATGTACCTATAAAAGGTAACGATAGGGACGAGAGGGAGAGGGAGTTGTTCAGGTGGAGAGTCTAAAAGGGGTTTTCTTGATTTCCAACATTACCGTTCTAGTAATCGTTTGTCTTTATTTTTAATGCACTTGTCGTTTATTCTAACAGTGCGAATCCTAGTTTGTTAAAATAATTAGCACGAAACCTAGTCTGCTAGTGTGTTGAAATAATTAGCACGTAGTTGATCTTTATTAGGTTTCTTGATTTCCAACATTAGCGTTCTAATATACTAAAATACTTAGGAGAACGTCCCAATCCAGGACTTTTAGTCTAAGGCTGTTGTGGAAATTACTTAAAGTCTTGTGTGCGTTTTGTATATATCTGTAAACTACACGTATTAATATAAGCTATAGATATCTGTTTGGTAAAGAAAACATATCTTAATTTGCATAATATTTCTGTCTGCAGCTGATGGAATGGGGAAGTAATTTTGTATGCCTTCTCGTGAATTCCATTAATTTTGGTTTACAACTAACTACGACGATTAAGGTAACATACAGTTCTTGTCTAGCTTTACTCAAAACATTTTAGCTAACTATGACTAAGGTAACATACAGTTATTGGTCACCATTACTCTGTTTTATACTTCTTTGTTTAAATTAACTGAAACATTTAATCGAATTATCTTTCAGCAAGATAACGATCAATTCAATGTTGATTAAAGCAGTTTTTTTGAAATCCAATTTGTAGTGTATCCTATACTCTGCTGCTGTTTGGAATAAATCTTTTAAATAGTATATTTGTTTGTTCTTTGATTGTCAATCTTACTGTTAATTTTACTACTTTCACTAAACTTTCACTTGAATATATATAAATATTGTTCTAGTTTTTAATCATTTCTAATTTCAGCGGAAACGGGAACAGACGGGCACTTCACTGAAGAAGGTCTGTCCAACTCAAACGAAGAGATGCATTCTATGGCTTCGCTAGCCGAAGAAGATTGCTCGGATAATGGAAGAGAAGGGCAGCTTCCAATGCGTCGGTCAAAATTGTCGAGACTAACGCAGGACCACGAATGACTTAAAGTTGGTTAGCAATGCTAGCCAACTTTGACACATTGCTGGTTAGAAGCGCCTGTCACACTAGCCCACTTTGACTCATTGTTGGTTAGCTGGAATTTCCACAGCTAACCAACATTAGCTGTTATTGTTGGTTATAGACGCTTAGCACACTAGCCCACTTTGACTCATTGTTGGTTAGCTGGAACTTCCACAGCTAACCAACATTAGCTGTTATTGTTGGTTATAGACGCTTAGCACACTAGCCCACTTTGACTAATTGTTGGTTAGCTGGAACTTCCACAGCTAACCAACATTAGCTGTTATTGTTGGTTATAGACGCTTAGCACACTAGCCCACTTTGACTCATTGTTGGTTAGCTGGAACTTCCACAGCTAACCAACATTAGCTGTTATTGTTGGTTATAGACGCTTAGCACACTAGCCCACAATAATTGTTAATTCTTGGTTGTGGGCAACTCACAACTCTAATGCCTGAAACTAGTCTCAATGCAGAAAACTAACTTTGTGAATTTAATTGCATTATAATTTCTATAATTTAACTGTCATCTAGTGCAAGATTCATTCATTGCTCATGTAACTCTTTTGACTAAAATGGTAATTAATGCTATTTATTGCAGGATTCAGTCATTTTCCACTGCTTGTTTCGTCAGCTGAACTTTACTGCGAGGAGGAGAAACAAGTGGTTTACAATGTGAATCTATTAAACTACCTATTGTGACGTTTTCATGTTCGTCTTGTGCAATATGTGTATGAATATGCCTGAATAAAAGCAATATGTCTGGGAGTCTTTGGATCTGACCTTGCCGCAATAAAAATCGGACAGTTCTCAAGTCATTGGTTACAGCTATAGTAGACATTAAACTTAAAACTTTATAATATGCTGAGCACAGCGCTTGAGACCGTTTGCATTGCTAACAGAAATCAACCGAGATTCAAGGCGCCAGACACTGCTCCAAGGTCTTGGAACTTGTAGGTAAAATTCATTCGGGATTCGAACCGCAGAAATGCCACCTCTCGTAGACCTTGTGCCTATTTTTACGGACTAGACGTCTTTTATGGGGGATACTTTGATTCATTCCCCTTAATTGGTGTCATCTGTTAAAATCTACTTAAAGTGCAGAGGTGATGCAATAGATGTGACCTTGCTGCAATAAAAATCTGACATTTCCCAAATCATAAAGGCCAATTTATTGGTTACAGCTATAAACATAATGTATTTAGCATACAAGAGCTACAATGCGTGAAGTTTCTAGTCCTTCGACTTAACTTAATCTTTAACTTGAAAAGATTTGAACCTTTAACTTTAACTAAAAAGATTTCACCTTTATTATAACTTTAAACTTTTATTTAGCTTAAGTTTTTAAAATTTAAATTAACTTAAAGCTTTATAACATGCGGAGCACAGCACTTTGTTTACATTGCCAACAGAAATCAACCTAGCAATCAAGAAGCAGAGCTCTCATCTACAGTAAGCTAGCATCCTACAATGCCGCAGGCACGGAGGTCGCGGCACTGTTTAATCAAAGGCTTTCTCTAAACGAAATTTACTCGTTTACGAATTCATTTCTTGGCGGGATTCGAACCGCAGATACGACACCTTTCACGGACCTGGTGATAAGTTTTTAAGGACTACAGTAAGCTTGTATTTCACATTGCCGCAGGCACTGAGGTCGCGGCACTGTTTAATCAGATGCTCAGCACTTGACACAGTTTGCATTGCTAACAATAAAGTTATAAAAGAAAACTAACATGTCATGCAGCTTATTCCAGACACCCAGGGCTATGCATATGCGCAGGGCTGACCCCTATGACACTAGAAAAAGGTTCAAAAGAGATCATTAAACTTTTAACAATTTTACACAGTAAAATTTCATGAACTTTGACGCTTCCGAGTGACCTATACGGACCTAGTTCAGGGGCCATCAATACGTATATGGACAACCCTTACTGGTGTCTGTAAGATAAAAGAAAACAAGTTGGCCAAGACTCACAGAAAAATTTTTATAAACACCGAGAATAAGTCCAAAATGACGATCTTGACCTATTTTGATAATTCGGCGAAAATTCTGAAAAAACCAATTTTTGAGCATTGAGTCCGGACTTGTCCAGGAGCTTATTCCAGACACTCAGAGCTATCCATATGCGTAGGGCTTAACCCCAAAACGCCTAGAAGTGGGCTCAAAACACATAACTGAACTTTCAAAAAATTTACACTGTAAAATTCCTTCATCTTCGACGCTTTCACCTGACCTATACGGCCTAGTTCAGGGGCCATCAATATGCCTATGAAAAGCCGTTAATGGTTTCTATAAGATAGATGAACCGCAGATACGCCACCTTTCACGGACCTGGTGATAATTTTTTTACGGACTGCAGTAAGCTAGCATCCTACAATGCCGCAGGCACGGAGGTCGCGGCACTGTTTGATGCAGGCTTACTCTAACAAAATTTACTCGTTTACGAATTCATTTCCAGGCGGGATTCGAACCGCAGATACGCCACCTTTCACGGACCTGGTGATAAGTTTTTACGGACTACAGTAAGCTAGCATCCTACAATGCCGCAGGCACGGAGGTCGCGGCACTGTTTGATGCAGGCTTACTCTAACAAAATTTACTCGTTTACGAATTCATTTCCAGGCGGGATTCGAACCGCAGATACGCCACCTTTCACGGACCTGGTGATAAGTTTTTACGGACTACAGTAAGCTAGCATCCTACAATGCCGCAGGCACGGAGGTCACGGCACTGTTTGATGCAGGCTTACTCTAACAAAATTTACTCGTTTACGAATTCATTTCCAGGCGGGATTCGAACCGCAGATAAGCCACCTTTCACGGACCTGGTGATAAGATTTTACGGACTACAGTAAGCTAGCATCCTACAATGCCGCAGGCACGGAGGTCGCGGCACTGTTTAATCAAAGGCTCACTCTAACGAAATTTACGGGTCTGACTTCAGAATCATGTTAGCAACTGCAGCATTTCACAAAGCAAGCTCAGAATAAAAAGCTTATAAAACGTCATAAAAACGTTACACCAGATTTTACACTATATATAAAATTTCTTAAAAAACACAAGGACACCTAACTAAACACACAAAGTAAAAAAAACCAAAACACAAGAAAACACGAAGTTACTATCATGGCAGACTTAAACAGGAATGACTAATACAGAACCGAAGATCCGAACCGCAGATAGAGATACACACAGGGGACCGGACAATGGCACATATCAGAAAAATTACATTACATTGATTGATTCATTGTAATAGTTCCCCATTTGTATGAAATTTTTCATACTTTTATACTTTTGTTATTAAGCAGACAGAGAACGGAAGACACCTCTTCCTGTAACTGGTTGTATCCATTAATTTGTCAGTACTTTGTTGTGTGTCTCAAGAATTTGTAGTCTGTGCTACATTCTCCTGCTGTCTGAAATTGATCCGTTTATACGGTCTATTGTTTTTTCCTGGTATATAATTAACACAATTAATAAATAATGTACTACTTTTATTTGATTTCTAATTTTAGCGCAAACAGAAAGACTCGCAGAGGTGAAGGTAAAAGATGCGTCTAACTCTAGTGCTGAGATTCATTCTCAGGCGTCACTAGCCGAAGAGGAACATTCAGAAAATGGAATGGAACGGTCACGTCCAAGTAATTCGTTAAATTCATTATAGTAGTTCTTATGTGTATAACTTTTTCATGCTTTTGTCATTAAGCAAACTTGTAGTTTTACTATTTTTAGTTTTTTAGTTGAACAGAATGAAAAAATTGGAAGAGAATAGTTCTTTCAGTCGAACATGAAACAGCTGTTCAGCAGCAGGACATTACGACAAGATCAACGACTCTAGCAAGAAATGCCGATAACAAACAATATTTCAGATACTTTTACTTTCACGTTACTGGGTATTTTAACAATTAGAAACTGTAAAATCCCCTTCTACTTTTATTTTCAGAAGAGTACTAGGAAATATGGGACTTCTTTTGAAATTTTAGATTGGGTCAGTCGATGATTTCAGTAGAATCTATTTCCGCAGAACAGCAAGAAATGCTAAACCTACTGCAACAGGAACGTGAAACGGCTGAACGTGAAACAGCGAATAAACTCCAGCACAATTCTCAGTTAGCTCTTTTGCTTACTGTATATAAACTGTCACATTGTTTCTTTTCGTTACTAGATAAACAATGTAACATTGTTAATCAAAGAAATGAGTTATCGTAGTAACCTACTGCAAGACTGCTTCGTTATTACTAGTGCTAACATCAGAAAGACTGGGAACGACGAACTGCAGGCGAGAAAGCCACGCAACACCGAGGAAGGAGATAAAGACAGAGTCAAAAAGCGGTATTAATATTATTTGTAATAATAAATAAGTATGTTAATAGAATGGCATTCAACAAGATAAAAACCATAAAAATTTGCGCGCCTGTATGTAACTTTCATCTGGACACTTATTGTGTCTGATGGACACTACCTTACATACACCGCAGGGGAGCGGACGTCCATCTATGATGGTATTCTCCACTTGAGCCTCAGCACCGCTAAAACGTTTTCTCAGCTCGAAAGTGTTCTACTGTTTTTATGCCAAAAAACTGCCTAACCTTAGCCTCCCCCTCGTAACCTCGCCTCCTGCACATATCTAACCACCACCAACTGCTTTCTCATTGTTACACCTCTGGTCAGAAGTTCCAATTCTGCAAATGTTTAGCACCAACCGCTCTTTCATTCATACAAGAGTCCAGTCAGCTTCAAATATCCATCTCTAGAATTTGAATCGCAACAAACGACTCCAACGAAGTAGAAATTTGCTACTCCAACCTTTCACTGTACCAGTAACTTCCTTAATCTTAACGCTAATTTTATGGAGCACAACTTTGTTTTCTTATAGAATCTAATTTATTTTTTACTTTTCAATATCGAAATACTGAAATAACCAAAGAATCTTGTTTTAGAGATGCTGCAACAGAGTTACCGAAAGACGCAGAAAATGAAACGTGTCAACCAGAAATCCCAATGCCTTCTGACACTGGCATGTAAGTTTGTACTATATCATCTCATTTTCTTTTCTGCAAATTTTCTGCGTTCCCAGTGTCGTGTTCTTTTCAATACGCTTTGCGGATACTAACACTGCAAATATGCAAATTAAGATGTGACTACTTGACCTTCTAGACACCAGTCAAGTTTGCCCGTCAAGTATGTGACACACACAAAAACCCATACTTTACACTGTGAAATATGCATACACACATTGCGACTTAACACTTGACTCGAAATTACACCCAACACATTTACAGGAACCGGTTTTGCTTACTTCCTTCCATTTATCAAACTGACAGACACACACACAAACACACACACACACGCACGCACACACGCACACACACACACACACACACACACACACACACACACACACACACACACATACACACATCATATTACTATTAAATAAAGCAGTTTTTCTTTTCGTATCTATTGATTTCGAAATCTTTTCTTCTATTAATATCTAATAAAGCAGTACGGTTTTCTCCAAGTGTAATAACACTACTATGTTCTTAATTTAATTGTTATTCCGAATTGCAAACAAAGATAAAACACTCAAATTTGTTACAATTTTTGTATTCTAAACTTAGAATCATATCTATGCAGTCATTCAACTTTGAATTTCAAAAAGAAAATCAAAGACTTCTGCAGCACTTTTATGTGCCACTCCGTAATTTGATAAAGTTGACCTCCGTTACACCAATGATGGGGGGTTGCCAAGCTAAGGAATCTTCATCATGAAAGAAGCTGCAGCTGTGGCCTCAAAATAGCTGGGGGAACGGAGACATTTTGCGGGGGATCGTGTAATTGAACAATACGAATGACAATGTAGCAAAATGTATCCATTTAAATCAAAACGCGTACTATGTATACCTTTGTATTGTATCACTATTTACCATTTTAGAAATGCTACCTACCAGGAAAACAAAGACGAAAATCCGAAAAGGGAGAAGCACGTACGCCAGGCCGCAGAGTAAGATTGTTTTCATTGCAGCACATTTGTGTTACAAAATATTTCCTAACCAATACCAAAGCTAATTAGATTAGCCTGACAGAAAATCATATTACACACGTCTTTTGCATTTCTCTGACTCTTTACTAATTCTTCTTGCCATTTTCGTTATTTTCCTCTGACTCTTTACTAATACTTTTTGTCATTTTCGTTATTTATGTCTTATCCTCTGAACATGTTATTTTTCCAGAAAAGCAAAGAGCCGTATTTCGTCCTGCACAAAAGCTTTAGCACAAAGTGGTCCTGAATCAGCAGATAGTGGAAAACGGAAATCACAACGCCAAATTCCAGAAAAGTAATGTATTTTTGATTCTTCTTTTCTTTCAACTAACTAAACTTCCCAGACTCCCAAACAGTTAGTTCAACTAGTTGAAGCAACAACCAATCAAACGCAGGAATTCTAGTGCACATATTTTTTATAATTTGAATCGACCAATCAACGTACTAGTTGCCGCTAGAAATCGTCTCGAGAGCGATTGCGGCATCTTGGTTGCAGCAACTTTTTTCTCAGTTGCCACTAAGTTGCCACTCCCAACCTAGTTACTTCAACTAAGTTGCCCCAAAGTTGCCTAGTGTGAACTGGCCTTAACATGTAGCAGTAATTTTGAAAAAATGATTTCCTCGAAAATGGCGATTTTTTGACCCTCAAAACAGTTATTTGCTTATACTGACTTACGGTCGTTTGCACCAAATAAGATTAAGTTTATGATTAACTTCAGTTCAACTTATGTTTACGATTAACTCAAAATTAACTTAATCTAATGTTAAACTTTTTCTCGTTGCACCAAATCAGATTAAGAAAGGTTGAACTAATCTTGAGTTAATCTGAAGTTAATATATAGTTAAGCTATTTTTAACATGAATGCGTTTTGGCCAATAACATACAATAACCTGATAGCAACTGACCAATAGCAATACGCGAATTTGAACATAACTTGCAGTTGATCACGATACCGGTCGTCTCATACGAATTAGTTTAACTTCTGATTATCGTTAATTCGAAGGGAAAAACAGATATTGGCCATTAGCCTCGCATAAATTGCAGTCGTTAGTGTTGTGCACCGGCCCTGTCTAGACCTGCCAGCCGGTGACCGGCCGGCCCAGGCCCACAGTGGGCCAGCCGGCCCCCGGCCAAGAACAAGCTGGCCGCTCAGACAAAGGTCGGCCGGCCGGCCGGTGAGAAGCCCGCCGGTCAAACAAAGGTCGGCCGGCCGGCCGGTGACAAATGGTCGGTCAAATGTGAGGCGGCCGGCCGGCCGGTTACAAGCCGGCCGGCCAGACAAAGGTCGGCCGGCCGGCCGGTAACAAGCCGACCGGTCAAACAAAGGCCGGCCGGTCGGCCGGTGACAAATGGTCGGTCAAATGTGAGGCGGCCGACCGCCAGTGATAGTTTCTGCAGCTTATCGCCCGAAAGTTGCTAAAATCTGCCTTGCAAACTATCAAAAATCTGAAGATTTATTTGTTTTTTGGATAGCCTGCGAAAAGTGGCACCGGCCGGCCGGCAGACCGGCGTCGCGAGCTGGCGCCGGCCGGCCCACGAATAATTGGACCGGTGAACAACACTAGCAGTTACCTTTTTTCCAGATTTGCTAAACACTTTGCCCCCAGTCTCATTTCGCGGTATTCCTATAAGTGACAAAATGAACAGGAGATGCAGGAGATCCAGCAGTTTATAGACATATTCTTGAACCAGTTTACAGACATATTCTTGAATGCAGCTTCTAATCTAATCCATTCTTTTAGTGCCTACCTAAGCTGAAGTATGGACATCGACACATTTTCATTGTCCCGTAACACGATTTTTGTGTTTTAGTCCCAAGAAGACGGTTTACTTAGTAGTTGTAGTTTACTTCGACGGACATTTTGAAATTTTAAACGCACTTTCAATCTGTATGTAGGAGAAAGGGCTTCCAATAACAATATTCGTTTAAAATTTTTAGATCCATCCAGTCAATGGTCTCGGCAGATTCAATATTTGCGGAGCAACAAGAAATCCAAAAACTCGGAAGGCCTGAATGGAAAAAGACTGGTCAATGCCACAAAAATTATCTTGCATTATGAAATACATGCATTCAGTATTACTTATCGAAGTTTTAACTAGATACAGCCTGTTCTTTTGATTGAATTGCTAAACTAGTGTGTCATTTCCAGGCAAACCATGAGAAAGGTGACCCTTGACTAAGAACAACAGAAACAAGGAAGCAGGACTAGGAATGGAGATATAAACAAGCAGGAAAAGGGGTATTATTGATTATAGATACATATATTACTTAAATGCTACAAAATGAAGCCACATTATATGGAAATTCGTATCCTACAATTCACGCAACTTCCACATTGAAGAATGAACAAAATTAAAACCATGCTTACGAGCAAACCAATTCTAAGTCATGGTAGGCAGCACACACTTTTTCGTTTATTCACGATTCCCGTTTGCCGCAAAAACGCACCACTATCCTTTCTCACGATGGCGAAAGGGGCAACAAATGGCATCAATGAAGTAGAAATTTGCAACTACGATGCTCCACCAATTGGCATAGTCAAGTAATTTGCTTAATCTTTACGTTAATATTGAGCGTAGTATCTTTGAGTTTCGATTGAATGCGCTAGCTTTCTCAGTATTGATTTTACAGTGAGCATTATTGTTTAGTAGTTAGTATTATTTCAGAGGTGATACAGAAGAAACCAGTAAAGGCGGCAACAAAGAAGAAGATGAACAGTCAATGATAGCCGGGGATAGAACGTTAGTATAAAAGGTGTCAGTTTATTGCAATCCATCTAAGCGCCATTTTCTTGCGATGATTTTATGTGCCACCTATTTTCTGTTCTAATTTTAGTTTTCATCACTGCTAGTGCAAATTATAACCTACATTTAAATGCAAATTACAGAGGGCTTGACCCTCTAGACTCGCCTCAAGTCGAACAGGCAAGTAGGTGACACACGCACACAAACATGCAGCGTAATGTAACACACACACACACCGCTACTTGACACTTGACTGAAAATTTCAGCTGACGCTCTCAACGAAACCAGTTTCACTCCCCTTTTGATATAATCACAGGCTGTAATTCACACAGAGACCAAAACGTCTTGTCATTGCTGGCTTATTTGCATCAAATGTTTCTTTTACTCCCCTACTGGTGTACTTTTGCAGAAAAGCTAAAAGTTGTGTCTCGTCCTGTACGAAACCTCTAACACAAAAAGGCTATGGATCACCGAAACTGGAAGGCGGCAATCCAGCAACTTGTGTCCCAGCAGGTACATTTTTCATTTCTTGCGGTACTTTTTGCTTTCTCATTTATTTAAATTCCGATTTTGTAAAATAAACACCCGACCCTAACGGAATGGAAAAGCAGAAAGAAATAAACCATTAACATATCCGTTCTCGTTGAACAGCTAATTTTTTGCTAACATTTTGAAGGTATGTTTCTGTATGTCTCCTGATTTCCAAAATGTGACAAATTCCATTTGAAATTTTAAAAAATTTCAGAATTTTACATTTCTAGAATTTTCTACGTTCGTCGGTAAAAATCGAACACACTGATTTTTCATTATTGTAGTAATTTCTGTTTTAATGTTTTCTCCGTTGCAGTTCTTTAAAAAAGACAATCGGCGCCTAACATGCAATTAAATGCAAAAGCCGCATTTTTCTGTGATCTAGTCCACGAAAGATACATTTTCAAAAATTATCCGACTTGATTTTGCATGCAGTGACACAGCTACTAAGTTGGAAGTTCCAAAAGTCATTCGATATTCGGATGTCCCGTCACACTGCATTGTTAGAAATACGCAACACCCAAATCACGTGAATCTCAGACATCAAACAACCTGCATCCACTTCCGGTTTTCCAAATTCAAAGTCACACCATCACATGCAAATTAGGAAGGACTTGACCCTCTAGACTCGCGTCAAGTCCAACTGTCAAGTAGGTGACACACGCACACAAACATGCAGCGTAATGTAAAACACACGCACACACACCGCTACTTGACACTTGACTGGAAATTTCAGCTGACGCTCTCAACGAAACCAGTTTCGCTCCCCTTTTGATAATAATCACAGGCCGTAATTCACACAGAGACCAAAACGTCTTGTCATTGCTGATCTATTTACATCAAATGTTTCTTTTACTCCCCTACTAGTGTACTTTTGCAGAAAAGCGAAAAGCTTTGTCTCGTCCTGTACGAAAGCTCTATAAACACAAAAAGGCTATGGATCACCGGAAACTAGAAGGCAGCAATCCAGCAATTTGAGTCCCAGCAGGTACATTTTTCATTTTTTGCGCTACTTTTTCCTTACATCTAAATTCCGTTTTTGTAAAATAAACACCCGACCCTAACGGAATAACAACAAACAAACATTAACCTAATTACATATTTTTTTAAATGCTAAACCATAACAAAGCGTATGTCGTTTAATTATTTCATTCATTCTTTGCAGTTCGCACAAAAGGAAGAAAAAGAGCCAAAAAAAGACGCAGTCATCATTCACCGCGAGACGACAGTAACTTGAGTCATAGCAGGTACATTTTGTTTGTTTCCTCCTTTTATTTTTAGCTATTGTCATCTCTCAAGATTACGTTATTTTCATTATATTGTTATATGACATTGTGATCGGCAATATCTAAATTTATCTCCACATCGGGTATACAACTTCCGTCAAAGTTGTTGAGAATCTGCTTTCAAATTAAAGTACACTCGAACCTACATTTTGCAATACCAACTTTCCCAACGGTATTCCTCTTGCATTTTAAATAGAATATATTACCCTATTTTGCAGCGAACCCGAGGAGTACGCAAGTGACTTGGAACATTGTATTGTTTCCGATACAACTCCTCCACCTAATGATGAACTGCCCACAGATGATAATGAAAATGAAGAGGACAGATCCACAGAGGACGACGTCCCCGGTCCGTGTGGGAGGTATATGTCATTCCTTTTTGTTTTACATTTTCTCAGAACGTTCACAAGCTGATATCATGTGGATCTCAACTTTGATTCCTTTAACTTTGCGCCAGCAAATTAGCATATGCATGTTTGCATCATATGCAAATTAGGAACGACTTGACCTTCTAGATTTGCGTCAAGTGCAACTGTCAAGCAGGTGACACGCACACACAAACACACACTGCTCTGTAAAATATATGCACACACACTGCTACTTGACACTTGACTCAAGATTTCACCCGGCAAAACAAGTTCCAGCGAGAATATTCAGCTCAATTTCACAATACATTGATCCATTCCTTTGACACAACAAAGTGCTATGCATGGCTTCTCATGCAAGTCCCTTTTCTTTCTACCTCTACATATTTTATACCGTTGTCTGACTGTTTCACATTATATATTACCCAATCTCTCTCCTTTATATCTTTGCATCATATTTCACTATTTTACACTAATTTGAATGCTTGCAGAAGAATTATATACGGAGACTGCAATTCAAATGCAGTCAATTTAGGAAGATCTGTTCACCTTTCCTGTCAAGAATGCAAAAACTTTCACTGGGAAAACTGCTCGAAAGTTAGGCGGCGTTCTATATTTCTGTGAACAGTGACACTGCTTCAACATATCGTTCGATGCTCGCTTCTTGGTTTTACATTTTCTCAGAGCGATAATAACATACAAAGTTCACAAGTGAATAGTACTGATATCATGTGAATCTTAATTTTGATACGTTTCAAGTGAATAGTGCTAATATCACGTGAATCTTAACTTTGATACGTTTAAGTTCGCGCCAACAATCTCATATGCAAATTAGGAACGACTTGACCTTCTAGATTTGCGTCAAGTGCAACTGTCAAGCAGGTGACACGCACACACAAACACACACTGCTCTGTAAAATATATGCACACACACTGCTACTTGACTTGACACTTGACTCAAGATTTCACCCGGCAAAACAAGTTCCAGCGAGAATGTTCAACTCAATTTCACAAGAAACTGCTATGCATGGCTTCTCATGCAAGTATGTTTTCTTTATAGCTGTACATATTTTACACCATTGTCGGCCTCTATATTACCCAATGTCTTTCGTTTATATCTCTAAATCATACTTTACTATTTCAAACTTCCGGAGATCCCTAACAAATTTTTGCAGAAATGTTTGTTCACTTTTACTGTCACGAAAGCATTATTGCAAATTTCACCCAGAACTGTGCTCAAATGTTAGATTTATATTTCTGCGAACACTGATGCTGCTTCAACATATTGTTGGATCAAACTAGGATCTTTCATAACCCATATCTCTTTAAAACTGTACTATTATTAGATTCCTTTGTTTTTAAGCTTAGCATATGACTGTACTATTATTAAATTCCTTTGTTTTTAGCTTAGCCTATGAAGCTTAATACAGAATCAAAGAAGAAATCTACTTGTTTGTGATTGTTTAATTCGAATTTCGTTATTTGTTTTTGTTTGATAACATATATTATTAAATGAAGTGAATTAGTGAAAACGTTCACAAATAGTAAGAACTTAACTCATCTTACTAATTTCATCGATGTTATGCTACTATCTTGGACGAGCGGAAATGTAACAGTGCCGCTTTGATAATATTACTCTATGCGTCGAACTGGGAGAAAACCCCCACGTTGAGATATTGCCCTTAGCCGAAAGAATCGTAACTATGGATGTTGTTGTCATAGGATTCGTAAATCACAGACAGTGAATGCTGATAAAGCAATGACAAGAAATGGAACATAAACATTTCCAGAAGAAGTCAAATAAGCGAGGGGAACAACTAACAGAAAAACGATATCACTCAAAAGCAGCAAAGAAAAGGGAATAAGCAGGAAAACACGCAGGAAATCAAACAAACGCAGGAGAATAAAAAGAGATCCTTCTAACAATTGTAAATATGGGTCGGCACATGAAATGGTCGTCTCTTTTCCTCCGGAAAAATTTCCCAAGGGAAATCTTTCCCCCGGAAAAATTTCACTAGAGATTTCTTTCCCCCCGGAAAAATTTCCCTGATGCGGTAATTTTTGTATATACTGGATTAATTATAATTACTAAACTTTATACTTATTTTCATGTTATGCATCCAATTAGTTTAATATTTTATCAGTCGCTGTTATTTTAATTTTTCCAACCTGCAGCAATACATAACATTGAAATTAATCAGTATAGCAGAAACAGAAGATCGGATTAAACGGCTTAATGCTAAATGACATGGATTAAAGTTGTACTTATACTTGTAAGTTTATATTTTAAATTTATTATTTAATGCACTTTTAAATTAAATTAAAATTCTAATTAAATCATGTAATTATCGCTTCGGATTAAAAAGTCATCAAAATCCACCGTTCTTAAATTAAATTTTTTAGTCCTCATGCTAAGTTATCAACTAATATGTATAATTTCCAATGTTAATCCCTTAATCAAGAGTCAGTTCGAATCATATCCGATAATAGACACCACCGGTAGTTACTGTTAGTCTTCATAGTCTTATTCAATTAGGCAACATATTTCATTCAAATTAACAAACCATTATCAATTTGAAATAAATACTAAACCATAAATTAATAATTATAAAATTTAATCAAGTTAATTTTTAGCTTGTTACTCCGATCCTTCTAACCATTACCGACGAAACAGTGTCGAAAGTATAAAAATTGTATTAGTTGAAAATCTTACATGCCGATTAAAAAAATTATAGGTAACTAATTTTCACAGAAAACGCTATTAAATAAAACTAATACAATTATCAAAGTTAAATTAAAATGAGTTTTCAATATGTCATAAGATTGATTTAAATTATAATCCTACGCTCTTAAAAGAATATTACAAGAATTTTGTAGTTTTCCACAGAAATGCTCCTGTGCGGTCAGTCACTAGTGGAGTTTCCTGTACTTTCCGCAAAGGTTGCATTTGTTTTTACAGGTCTCTTGAACAGTAAAAATTAGAAAGAATTAGAAAGAATTCCCTAGGGAAAATTTTCCGGGGGGAAAGAATTCCCTAAGGAAAATTTTCGGGGGGGGGGGAAGATTTCCCTAGTGAAATTTTTCCGGGCCGAAAGATTTCACGGGGGAAAATTTTCCCTGTGACATCGCCACTTGGTTCAAAGACAGCTAAATCATTACAGATAGGGGTCAAAATTGTTTAAGCACTCGATTTGATATCTTCTTTACTAAAGCTTCTGTTAAAATTTCACTGTTTGCAAGATTTGGAAAAGCGTCGTTTTAGTCTTCTTACTTTTATGTTTCGTACACTACCTTTACATTAGATTTTGCCGCTCATTACAAAGGGATGATTCATGTTTAGCTCGTTTCGCAGTGGGTTCCAACTTAGCTTAGCTATTTTAGCAGATGAAGAGGTTGAAACCACCTCCTCGGATGTAAACCAGTTTCAACAGCTTTTAGACTCGAAAAGAATAGGGGCAGGACTTGAACTGGATTGTGAGCTGTTTTATTGTTTTGTGTCGCTTAAAAATCAAAAAGAAGTGTTCAGAAGATTGGATTCGCTTGGCTTGACTTCTACTGCTGCTTCCATTTTACATTTCTAGTCGCAAATTCCATAGCTAATGGTATTTTTAATTGCAATTCGGTTTTGTTTGTGTTTAAACTTTGCTTATACAGTTTAGGCTCCTTAACTATTTTCACAGAAACCTCAGCATAACTTTCTTAAAATAATATGCTAACGTTGACATTTTGAAGCCAGATGCCTAGAAGAAGTGAAATATTAAATATTAATACTAAAAATATTAAAAAATGTATATATAACATTTGTAGTTTTATTTCAGGCGTCATCTGATTGGGGTAAGAATTTACAATATTTTATTTAGTGTTTGCTGTGATACAGTAATGCAACACAAAGTAATGAAGTAAGTCTTTGATTCAAACAAACAGGAGGCTTATGTGGTGTCTTCTTAAAGATCCACAGGTGCATAAATACTTTGTATGAAAGTGGATATGTCGTGTACTATCAGCATAATTCTTCAGGCTGCCTGGTTGCACGTACATTCAGCCTAAACTCTGCTTGAACGTATAATCAGGTTAGTTAGATTAGTAGATTTAGTTTGCTGCAATCTACTGGTTGGGAAGTGAGACTGGTTGGGAAGTTGGGATCAACCGAAATCAGTCAACCATTGTGTCAACATTTTATCGTCTACCTATGCGTAAATGTCATATCCGTAATGTCGAAGTATATATAGATGAAGGTCTCATGCTGCGACTGTTTTGATTGTTCATACATTCAGTTTTAGGCTGTTCGTACGCACAACCAGGCAGCCTGAACGATTAGGCTGATAGTACGGGACATATATAGGAACTTTTGCGCTTTCCCCCCCCCCCCCGGCCCCAGCCCTAACTTTTGATTTTTTAACCAATAACTTTGAAATTTGGTGTGGGTGCATAGTGGAGGCTGATGAATTCAAAAATTCAAAAATTGTTGAATTTTTAAAAATTTTAAAAAATTTAAAATTTTAGTTTGGTAAGGGGGGACCAAGAGGAACCAAAAAAAATTTTGAAAAAAGATTTGCTGAAAACTTGCATACAGGGGTTTTCTGGGGCGCTGAGCACGAATCTGAAATCCGTTGTTCGTTTCAGCTTTTCGTTAGCTCAGTATAAGCTGACATGTTAAGCTTACAACTTTAGCTATAACGAAATTCTTTGAAGTGGTCTAATTTGTGGGGGGGGGGTGGGCCGTTAGCGAGCAGAGCATAGTTTTTGCTCTGATAAGAGAGAGTGTGCCTAGTGGCACACTTTTATATTAGGTACTCTTGGCAAAACTAAATCCCATTTGCAATAGCAGCTGATGTTCTCTTCCTTTTTTCCTCATTGGTAGTTTCACGAGTGAAAATGCCAATTGGCAGTTTTAATATTCAATAAGAGTAGACAATAACTGGACGCATGGCTCATGCTTACATTGTAGTCTAGAACATAATGGCAATGAACTTGGCTCTAGCGTCTAGCCTGCACAGCCTTCGAAGTCACTGCGAGGGGAGTCAAAACATTTCTGTCAACTACTTTTTTTACAAGGCTCTGTTTTTGACACATCTTTCAAGCCGTGGTTTTTGTCGGAAGGTTTAGCGAACTTTTACGCAATCCTCCAAACGTTTTTGTGGAATCTTGCAAAAATGTTCAAAATTCCGGAGGAACGTAAATTTTAAAGTTGATGTAAAGGAAAAAACGCCGAGGTCGCAAAATTTGCTAAAGAAGCGAAAGGGAAAACTCGCCGAAGGCGCGAAAATTTTGAAAAATGTAATAGAAAGCGCAACATTTTTGAAATAAATGTAATAGAAAATGTGCCGAAGAAGCGAAAAGATTAACGAAAAACCGAAAGAAAAAATTTTGAAAGCGTAAAAATTTTGAAATTTATGTAATTGCAAACACAGCATTTTTGAAAGAAATATAATGGAAAACGCGACAAGGGAGGAAAGCTTCAAACCATAGTGAAGGAAAGCGCGCCGGAGGTGCGAAAATTTTGAAATAAATGTAAAAAGAGCAACATTTTTTGAAGGAAATGTAATAGGAAACACGAACTTTTGCGCCCATTTTGTTGCGTGGGTTCAAATTTTGATGAGCTTAGATGCGCAGCGACAAAAATTTTAATGTGCTCTGCTGCGCGGTGGTAAGAATTTTGTTTCTCGGGATAAAATCTTGATGCGGTTCCAAAGAAGATCTAAGGCTGGTCAGGTCGGCTAGTGACAACTGCGCAGCAGCATTGCTGCCTTGATCAGCCCATACTCACCAAAGCACTATCGGGAACATTCAGAACCAAGCAGCATGCATCATCACTGGCTGCTTGAAAGCCTCACCGATTGAGGCTCTGCAAGTAGAAGCCAACCTAATGCCGATTAGCCACCGAACGAAGGAGCTAGCTGACACTTCCAGAGAAAGGTCTTTACGTCTCCATAGGGACAATCCCGATCTACCATCTGCATGGATCTTCAAAAACGCAGAAATCTGGTGACCCAGAAGTCCTGAGCAGATACCGGTCGTAATGCTGTAGGTGTAAACGTAGACCATCTGCCGAATGACCCACTACTGCCGGTCAAATCTGTCCGACCTGATAAAAGAAGTCTAACACCAGGAGTCAGCGATGTGAGCTTGCGCTCAGCCACGCCACAAGTCAAAGTCTGGACAGATGTCGCTGCCAAGGGCAGCGAAACTGAAGGTGGAAGTTGAATCTACATTGAGTCATCATTTCTGAAAGAACCCGTAGCTATATCCTGCCAGCTGGTGCTACTTGTAACAGTTTCAAAGCAGAACTTATGGCTTGAGCGCCGGTCTGGGCTGGCTAGTTGAGAACAAACATCACATAGAACCGTCAGCTATTGTTGCAGTCATGACTGATTCGCAATCAGTGGCCAGACTCCTAAAATCTGGAATCAGGACTACCTTTAACCCCCTCACTTGGTAAAGGTAAAAAGTAAAGGTAACCCCTGGAGAATTCTCCTACCCTTGTCAGGGTTTAGGGTGTCGGTGCTCATCCCCGGATACACAGCTTTTGAGCCAGGAGTGCCACATCGAATGATTACTACAACCGTGGGGAAGGGGCCAGCTCCTCAAGGCAGATGCCTTACACGGTCTCCTGTTACCTTCCCCCAGCAGTGGTACCCATTTACCAACCGTTTAAGGATGGATAGCTGGGTTGGCTAGAGCCCACGGCGAACCGATATGTGCTTAGTCCCTTGCTCAAGAGGACTTGTGACAGCCTTGTGGCAGCGGAGATTCGAACCTCGGACTATCGGATCCAAAGTCGAGCGCCCTCACCACTCGGCCGTCACGGCACACTACACTTGGAACGTCTGGAAACCCTGAAAGGTCACCCCAAGAAATTGTACTGGATTCCAGGTCACTCGGGAATCAGAGGGAATAAGATTGCTGACAAATTGGTAACTGGCTGGCTGCCATCTGAATCAACAGATAGCAATAGATTATGCCAATAAATGGTTGTGTATTCATGGATTATTAATTAATAGGTATGAAATTCCTTTGGTGCAATAGTATTTGTCCTTTTCGAACTTTCTGTTTTAAGTGTCACTTTTTGAAGTTAGTAATCCATGACGACTAGCAGAAGATTTCGAGAGGACTGTATACCACCTAAACCGACACTACTGACAGTATGACGTCAGAAGGTGACGTAGGTATTTCATGTCTTTGACTTTTATGCTATTGGGATTGGGATAAGTTTTAACGGCAGCATTTAGGTATACAACAGTAGCTCTCTGCACTTTTCTGTTTGTTTCTTGTGAGATCGGTATGAAACACTCCACCATTTATCCTTTGTTTTGGCCGTCTAAGCCAACCATTTGTTGCGTATCGCGCTAGCCTGTCATCAAGCAAAAAGCGGCACTGTTTCTTTGAAGTTATACACTCAAATACGCAGGCGTGACAGGTTAACAGAAATGACAGGCTAACGCCTGCTTGACAGTCTAAGAACTCTATCGCGCTAGCCTGTCATCAAGCAAAAAGCGGCACTGTTTCTTTGAAGTTATAGACTCAAATACGCAGGCGTGACAGGTTAACAGAAATGACAGGCTAAGGCCTGCATGACAGTCTAAGAACACTGCACACCCCCCCCCCCCCCTTTCATGCTGTTTTGCTTAGTTTGCACCTTTGCCTGTCATCTTATGACAGTCTAAGCTGTCTAATTTACTCGTTAAACATATAACTTGCTAACTTGTCAAAATCCTCATATATATATATATATATATATATATATATATATATATATATATATATATATATATATATATATATATATATATATATATATATATATATATATATATATATATACTAATGCACATATTACATGTAAAAGCTAGCTAATATTTTGTAATTACACATATGCATAAATACGTGTATTATGTACGCACCAACAGGGTACCAAATTTTATTCAAAGACAGTGGTGAACCGTCACCCTAACGCGGATAAGTTAATCATATACAAATAGAGTAAAATGGTATCAGACATGAGACTAAGTCTAAGCCTAAGCCTAAGTCAAACCCTAGCCTAAGCCGAAGCCTTCATTTAATTTATATTTCACAACTAAACAATTTATCTTCAACAAATTACTCAAAAGAATTCATCTATGCCACTAAAATAACAACCCTAATCTGGACAGTAATCCTTAGCTCTCAAACCACATACAACAGTAATCCACAACAACCAGAACAATTCAGTCTGTAATCCACTGCACTCAGACAGAAAACTCAAATAATCCACAACGCCGCAACACAAATGGGCCGTAATCCATGAAGTCTATATGAAAATTTTCAGTAATCCATAAAGCCGATACCCAATAAATCAGCCATCAAGAGATCTGTTAAACGTCAGTGGCCGGGATCTATGTCACCAGCGGACCCTCGCTACATATGTAGATAGCGGATCTCCAAGGCCTCTTGAAAATTGCTCTTCCTAGGAGTGCTAGAATCATCCTAAGCCAGCTGCTCACTGGCAAATCCATGCTACTGTCTGAATACCGCCAGTTAATTGATCCAGCGGCCTAGCCTTTCCCTGACTATGCCTCGTGCGGTGAGGAAGTGGGCACACTATTCCACCTACTTCTGGATTGTCCAGCTTTACATCTGCACCACGTGCATACCTGAACGGGAGGTCAAATTTCACTGACCCTTGTAAAAGCAAATTTGGGTACCCCTTGTGAGAGCGATTTCTAAGTCATTTTGGCCATTTTTTAGCAAAAAACAGCAATTTTTTAACTAAAACACGTTTTTCGGACGTTTTTCAGATAAAAATAGTAATTTTAAGTGAAAAATTCCGGCGAAGCCGGAAAATGTTTGGAAATTTTAGTCGTAAAGCCCCCCCCCCTTGTCCACCTGTGACCACGTGCCAAGTTCCTCGGCCTGTCCGCCAACCTAACCTGCTTATTACGGGTACCGGAGACAGTTCTTGGCTTTTTCCGCGAAAGCGGCCTCATCTAATGGCCGCCGTGTATGGGAAACCGTTAACGACCACCTTGGTGCGCGAGGTAAAATATTGATGCGTTTTACTGTGTTGCATAAAATTTTCCTGTGCGGGGGTGACATGTTTGCTACGCACTGTGCGTTTTCCCTAGCCTGCACATGTGCCGGAGTTGTGCAGGCAATGCCTATGTGTAGTCTAGAATAAAATAAGCAATTAAATTTCATTCGTTGCGCCGCAATCTTAAGAAGTTTTGTAAAAATACAGGAATTTTGAGTCTTCTACAAAAGTGCTCCCGTGTGATCAGTTAATTCGCGAAGCTTTTTGTATTTTCGCCTAACGATTATATTTAGGTATAGCATAAATGATTTTAATATTTTAATTTGTTAAAGCGAAAATCTAACTATGCATATATTAAAAATATTAATTATTATCCTCTATGACAGAATTAATGATTCGAGAAATTGTTTTTCAGCATTAATTTTTCAGTTTTGCAGTAAAGCGTATATATTGTTCTTAAAATTATATATGAAAAAATCATTTTTTGTGATTTATGATTTATGTGGGTTTCTTTTTTCACCTAGAGTAAACGCGGGACATAGAAACGTTTACCAATGTAGCTTTCGCGGGAGGGGGAATCCGACAGCTCAGAAAATACCAAACCGGCATGTGTACTGCTACTCCAATGAATTGCAATGTAATGTCTGCAAATACATATGTCCTTCTGTACAGAAAAGACCCTACAAGATATGTTCAGCGAGTATGATAAGGACAAAAGTGGGGAACTAAGCAAAGAAGACATTCTGATAATGCTACTGGAAGCAGAAAAAAAGGACGATCCCCTGCTGAAGATGAATGTTAAATTCATTATGAATGTCATTAAGAATGCTGACAAGAACAATGATGCAAAAATCAGCTTCTACGGTAATAGTGTAATAATGTATAAGAGTTAAACATTAATACTATTCCTTTGAAAGAACAAACATAAATTGTATAAGAAAAAATAAAATTCCTTCTCAATCTTACAATTCTCTAGGTTTCCTGCATTTCTATAATTCAAACCAGTTGATAGCGAACATTTTCATTTTCAACTAAGCATTTATGGTAAAGTAAAAGGTAAAGTGACCCCCTGCAGCCAGGAGTGACAACTCAAATGTTGAATACATCTGTGGAAGGGAGGGGCAGCACATTGCCAGGCTTAGACGCTAGTACAAAGACTCCTGTGAACTTCCGAGCGCACTGGTACCCATTTACCGACCAGTTAAGAAAGAATAGACAGCTCGGCTGGCTGGAGCTCACGGCGAACCGGCCTTAAAGGTGGTAGTACCACTACTGGGGTGGACTTACAACAGATACTATGAACTAGGAATACTTTATGAATCGGCTTAAAATTTGGCACAGTTGTTCTCTATCATGTTTTGCCTAGATGAGCTGACGTTGGGGGAACTGGCTTGGTGCCTACACAATAGGAAATGTATTAAAAGCTTTGAATTTAAATATCTTCTTCAATCCTTTACGAAATCATTTGAGATTTTGGGTATATGGTTAGTTTTCAAATACACTCAGGCCGTTTTTTAGTTTTTCTTAAAAGTGAGATTTCCGTTTTTAGCATATTTCAAAAATTTGTAATTTAGAGAAAAAGAGCTCAGACTTAGACCTTAGAACTTAGACAAGAGAGAACTTGTACAGAAGAGATAATCTCTTCGTGCTCTTCAAGGTGGTAGAGTTCAATTTATCAGAAAAAGCTTAAATAAAATTTTGACTGTTTGTGCATGAGCAAAGCCATGATGGTAGTAGTCAGCCATTTATGTACTCTGTGACACCAAAAGTTTGTGCAAGGATAGCCTGCCAAGTGCCAACCAAACTTAGTTCACCTAAATTTTTGCCAAGATTATACTTCATCCATACTTAGATTTTGTAGAAAATTCCGCAAGTGGTACTACCACCTTAACCATTCGGCTCAATCATTCCGCCGGGAAGGCGCGGCAAGGCTTAAGCATTTATTCCCCATATAAATATAAATAATTTAGTTGTATAAAGTTACATTATGGTTCAATTTTATATGATGGTTGGTTGAATTGTTGTTTAGAATTCAAGCAGTTCGTTGGTAAAGCTACTAGTGAAGCTAAATAATGCCCTGACTCATCAGCAATTTATTTGTTTGTATTTGTTGTACCTTAGTGACACAATGCTTTGTATGTTCAAGTATGGATAATCAATTTTGTGCTTTGCGATCAACGAGGGTTACATTATTTACATACTTAGCACTAGCAGATAATAGAGTTTGGATTTTATCAAATTTGGTACCCAATAGGTGAATAGCTTCTGACCTAGAAAAAATAATAATTTTAATCATCTTGAATTTTGAGGCTAGATGCGTGCAAAATAAACTGATTCTCGCTGTTAGCACTTGCTTTTGCTTCCAGAACCTTGTTGATTTAAAATAAGCAAAGCACAAAATTGATGAATTCTAATTTAGATAAGAATGTTGAAGTACATATAAGGATGGAGTGTTGCACCAATGTTAGATGTTACTGATTTACGTCATTTAAAATAAAACTACGTGTCTTAATGTTGATTTATTCGGCAAGCAAGCCACCAAACCTGGTACGGTCATAATTGCAAGAAGCAGAGATGGCGAAGTGGTGCAGGCTTAAAAACTACTTAAAAATTTTATGATTAGGTAGTAAGTCTAAGTAAGTCATTGCTAGAATCTGAATACTGTTACCAAGAGTACATAATGATAAGAGTATGACAAGCGTAACATTCTACGCAGTGAAGGCCAAAACTATGCTATGCGCGCTATCGGCTGATCCCCCCCACGAATTGACCCCCTCTCACACCGCCCCTATATGGGAACGTGGTCCAAACGGGGGTCGCTCACTGCTTTGCATAATTACACGTTGAAATTAATAGTGGCCCAATTTGGGGAGGGGTTTAAGCGTGTATGTTTAACACTTGCATGTAAAAAACATGCTAAGCGAGTGAGTGACCCCCATTTGGGACTATGTACCCATATAGGGGCGATGTGAGAGGGGGTCAATTCGTGGGGAGCGGGTCAACCGATAGCGCGCATCGCATAGTTTTGGCCTTCACTGCATAGAGGGTTAGGCTTGTCATACTCTCATCATTATGTACTCTTGCTGTTACTTAATACCAAATTTTATTGTCGCCGATTTAGCTCATTTTCGGCTATAATAATATGCCCCCATATGTGCCCAAAAACAAGACAAACTTTTAGAGTCCAGGGTCAATCCAGTTTAGAGATATTGCAGTTCAAATCCCTACAATTTAGTATTTATGCCAGTATGCCGCACTGAGAGCTTCGAAGTCGCGTACATATAGGATGACAAAAGACAAAAGCCACTACCGGTAGGTATTTATTACTGCATATAAATTACAGTGGCAAGCCAAGCAACGTGCCATACACGGCGCTTGGACGATTTAGTAAAGCTCATTCCGACTGTCATTTGCTTCACATTTTAAGTCTTCGTTCTTATACTACTTTGTAGAGACTTGGTTATAAAGATAAAATGTTCACGACATCAATAGCTTCAATTTGGTATAAAATTAGGCGATATTTGGGAAAGTTGAAAATTTGACATTTTTTGCCTGTATGTGTTCGCCATGCTATCGTAACATGTAGCCAGCGCAAAACACAGGCTATTGGCATGAAACTTTACATACACGTTGGCATTATGTCAGCCTATTAGCAAGACGAATTTTATTGAGAAACCTGAAGTTTAAGATTTGGCTGACTTATAAAGCAACAAACATGACATTCTCGAAAAATGACGATTTTTGAGGAAAAATGGAATTTCTGTTACCAAATTTACTGAAAAGTCCTGATAGGGATTAATAAAATTCAGAATAAAGCTCTAGCAATATACTGTGCTAATACCTAAACGCGAAGTTTCTACATCAAAGGGTTGGTCTCAGGACAGGACAATATGGTCACTGACCTACTACACATTTGCAGAGCGATTGTGAGCAAAAATCGACTTCTCCGGAATTTGAAAATGCGTATAAAATCCGCGGCCCTACGCCTACGGGAAATAACCTCGTATAGATATTAACACTTTACCTAGTCCAAAATTAGGCTTACAGCAAGTTGTAGCCGACTTGCTCTTACACAGCGCTCCAACTTTTGGCAGCAGAAAACTTTTCCTTTTTCATTTTCCTATGTTTAACACATGTCGGGGTCACCTGTGGAGGGCTGTTGTGAATGATAGGAAAGGTTTAGCAACAAATTCACTTGTCTTGTTTTGCGGGCCCATGAGGACTACAAAATATCTGAAAAATCGCGACCCCCTCCCTTAAATCTCATTGAGAAAGAAGTTCTGTGTCAAAGTATATTGCATTACAGCAGGCTGCCACATTAAGGAAACAGCACCTTAAAATAAATTAAGTCTTAACCCAACTCTGATTGAAAGAGTTAAAAAAATTAAATTAAATCCTGAATGCTTCGAAGATTGGATATTTTAATCTAATCCGGATTTGCTCATACTGCTTGGGTTTTAAATTTCAGAAAACTAAAGATTATGAACAGATTACATTAGATATGGAAAAGGTCGACTTAAAATCTTAAAAAGCCCTTTCCTTGATACCTCATTCTATTGACATAAAAAATGGCAGATTAAATAAGTAAACTTTTAAATTAAAGAAAACTTTATTAGAGTTAAAATTTTATTCCTACTTAGCTTAGCGGGACGCTTCCTTTCCTGGTAAATAAAATGATTTCCCCAAAGTGCGAGGCCTCCCAGTTGCTTTCACCATAAGGGTTAGTTGAGGAAATGAGTTTAATTTGGGAAACATGTCTGCCTTGCAGCGGCTGTTCACATGGGTTTAGCCTGAAGCATACAGGTAGGATTTTTGTCCCAGAATTTGAAGATTAATGTAACGAGGAGCTCAGGAACCTTCCACCTTAGTTCTAACTTCATGTAAACCTACGAATAATGCAATATTCAACTCTCAATTCAAACTTTAATCTTCAAAACAAATATGCAACAACAAACAAAATGTCGAAATAACATTGTTCGCCTTTTGCTTGAAACATCCAATTATGATACCAAAGCGGAAGCAGTAGAGGATTCGCTGAAACACAAAAACAAAAGGCAAAGCTTAATTCAAACTACATCAAGATAACAAATCAAACGCAATAACATCGTTTACAAAATAAGACTTTCAAAAATGACAAGCGATGAAACAGAAAAATAGAATGAAGATATTAAAGATTACTACGGTAAACATCTTACTATTTCCACGTTGGAGGCAAAATCTGCTTTTTCTTGTAGTAGCGAGCTAAGCGATGGATACGGGACTCGACCAGAATTAGACGAAATTTGGAATCACGGTCCTGAAACCACGTAAGCAGACTGACTACAACGTTTAATATAATATGTAAAAGAAATAACCCGTATTTTAGGCCTGAAAAGCTAGCTAAGCGCTTAGTCTTAAAGCTTTTTGTAGTGATCGCCATCCATACTTCGAGAAATCAATCTAGCATTTCTAAACATTGGAGCGAGGTTTAGTGACCTGGTAGCTTTCTGCACATCTTGGTACACTCACTGGCCTGTAATGCGCAAAGCTTCAGCCAATTCTGCCACAGTACTTTGGAGTAATTGACTCACTTCTTTGAAATGGCAAACAGCGACATTATCGATAATGTAATCTAGCACTGTGAACGCAGGGGTTAACAAAATCACGTCATTTTACTCAAGTCAAGACAGATTTGGAGTATTAATTGGAGCAAAGTTGGGTTCATTTGGTAAACCACAGCTCATTAATTAGACGTTAGTTAACTTTCACCCGTATAGACCTACAACACCCAATTTTTCGCACTTTGATTGTATCGCACACAAAATAATATAATGGTCTAGAGAGATTGAACCGCGTCAGTTGGGCTTGACCCGGTGACCCGGTTTTCCCTAGAAAATCCAAAAATCTGCAAATTTTGATTTCGCCTAAGAACGCTAAATTTTTGGCTTCCATGTTCCATCACCTCCCCGTAAACAATAACTATGGCCCTGGATTAAACGGACTAAAATTTAATCCACCGAGTTAAGGGGGGTCGCGATTTTTCGACCATCTCTGATTTTTCTCATTTTCACATATTTTGTAGTCCCCATGGGTCCGCAAAACAAGACAAGTGCGTTTGTTGCAAAACTTTTCCTATCATTCACAGTAGCCCTCCAAAGGTGACCCCGACATGTGTTAAACATAGGAAAATGAAAAAGTTAGGAAAATTTTTCTGCTACCAAAAGTTTGAGCGCTGTGTAAGAGTAAATCGGCTACGACTCGGCTGTAAACCTAATTTGGACTAGGTAAAGTGCTAATATCTATACGAGCTCATTTTCCGTAGGGTCGCTGATTTTACACAAATTTTCAAAGTCCGGAGAATCGATTTTTGCTCAAAATCGCTCTACAAATGTGTAGGTCAGTGCGCGTTTTGTCTTGTCCTGAACTAACCCTTTGGTGTAGAAACTTCGCGTTTAGATATTAGCACAGTATATTGTTAGAGCTTTATTTTGCATATAATCAATCCCTATTTGGCCTTTTCAGTAGCTCGCAGTTTCGGTAGCAGAAATTCCATTTTTCCTCAAAAACCGTCATTTTTCGAAAATTTCATGTTGGCTGCCTCATAAGTCAGTCAAATCTTAAGGTATCTCAATAAAATTTGGCATGCTAATAGACTGGGATAAAACCTACGCTTATGTGAAGTTTCATGCTAGTAGCCTGTGTTTTCCTTTGGTGACGTACTACGATAGCATGGCGGACACCTATGAGCAAAAAATGTCAAATTTTCAACTTTTTCAAATATAGCCATATTTTATATCAAATTGAAGCTCTCGATGTCCTGAACATTTTATCTTCTTGCACCAAGTCTCTATAAAGTTGTATGAGAAAGTTAGAGCGAGTTAAAGTTTGAATCAAATGACAGTCGAAATAAGCTTTACCAAATCGTCCAATCGCCGTGTCTCGCTCGTTGCTTAGCTTGCCACTGTAATTTATGCGGTAATAACCACCTACAGGTAAAGGCTTTGAATTGATGTATTTGTCATGCCACAGTCTCTTGTCATCCCACTTGTACGCGACTTCGAAGCCCTCAGCGAGGAATACTAACGTAAATACTAAATTGTAGAGATTTGAACTGCAATATCTCTAGACTGGATTGACCCTGGACTCTAAAAATTTGTCTTGTTTTTGGGCACATACGGGGGTATATTATACCCAAAAATGAGCGAAATCGGTGATTATAAAATTTGGTACCTGGCGACCCCCCCCTTAAACGGATTAAATTTAATCCTGTTTCTTTAGTGCACCTAGGATTAAAATTTTAATCTAATCCTGTTTCTTTATTCACACTTAGGATTAAAAAATGGAAGAGTTAATTTTAATCCGACCTGCTTATTCCTTGTCTCTTTAAAGATTAATTCTAATCCGTTTAAGCCGTCTCTTGTATTTACAACTAGTTTTTAATCCTCGTGCAGCTACGCGGATTAAACGGATTTGAACTTGCACTTAGTTTTTTCTGGGGTTTTTTCATTGGGTTGGTCCCTTTCAAAACCTAACCTTCTCCGTGTCCACCCATGTCGCTTTGGGTGAGGCGTCATACTAGGGTGGTTTTTCACCTGCGTCTAATTATATTATCTGTGATAGAGCTAGATGCATCGTTTGCTGTCGTACGGACACTCAACAAACATTTAAGAATACGTATAAGTCGTGGAATTACAATGTAATTAACAATGATAAACTATATTTAACTTGTGACACAAGAAATGTGATTTATTTAATTACATGTATGGAATGTGGTATGCAGTATGTAGGACAAACTAAACGTAAATTCAGGATAAGAATGATGGAACATATTAGAGCCATTTGTGGTTCAGGTCAGTCTGGATGTTTTAATTTAGTATCACATTTTAAAAATAATGAGTGTAAAAAGTTCAGTCTTAAAATAATTGAAAAAGTTAAGCATGTAGAAGATGAGTCTATTAATAGACAAAATTTATTAGATAGGGAAGAATACTGGATTAAATTACTTAAAACAAAATACCCTTATGGACTTAATGATTATTTAAGAAATGAAAATAATAATATACCTGTGTATTGTAATTTTAGTAAAGCTGAAAGAACAAGATCTAGAGGTTTTAAAAAGCCTTCTAGCACACAGTTAAGGATAAATGCTGATGAGTTATATAAAGAGCTGCTAGAAAGGCCTATTAGAGATAAATTAGAATATCGAAAAAGCATTACTAAAATTATTTTTGGTCTACGTAGATCGGAAATAAGAAAGCTGTTTTTGCTTATTTCAGATAAACAAGAAAGTGGTGATATAGTAGAGTTGCTTATTGATTTGTGCTTGACTAAAATGTATAAGAGTAGTATTAACAATGAAAAGTTGAAACAACCTAAGAAACCTAAAATTTTATTTCATTATGTTAATAAATTATTTGATATTATTGATTTCCGAAAAGTTTTTGACTATGCCTCAACCTATTGGCCATTGGAGAATAGATTATATGCTAGACCTATGACAATATATAAATATGATAATAGTACGTCAACTTTAATATTTAATTATAAGGAAACGGTTAGTAATTTAAAAGTTATGGATTTTCTAAAACAAAGTACTACTTGTATATGTAAAGAAAAAGTAAATTATATTGATAATTATCATAGGCACATAATTACTTTTGATGTAAGTGTTGTAGATAATGAGGTAGTAAGTCGATTACTTGCCTTGGGTTGTAAATTTCGCATTGCTAAAGATAATGATAAGAATAAAGCTATGGAAAGTGTGAAAATAGGCTTGAGTAAGTATATTAAAAGTTTATGTTTTAATAAGATAGTATCGGAGATTGATAAGTGTAATTTATATTTGTGGAGTAATAGAATATATGAAATGATTGAAAGCCAAATAAATAGGCAGGGTAATTTTACAATAAGTAAACAGTTAAATATAGAATGTAATAAAAATGAACTGCGTAAGTTACAAAAGAATTATGTATTTACTCCTATTGATAAAGCAAACCAAACCTATGCTATAATATGTAAGCAGCATTACATAAGTGTTATCTTAAATGAACTAGGAATTAAAGTTGATACCAGTAATAATAGTATAAATTTTGTAAGTGATGTGTACGAATATATGGCAGTTAATAAAGATATTTTAATTAATAGTTTATGTGAAGATATGTACTGTATGGGCTGGAATGTTACAGAAACCTGTAGACAATTCCCATTTATATATATGATTCCTAAATTTCATAAGAATCCAGTTAAACATAGATTTATAGTAGCCAGTCACAGTGCAATTACAAAACCTGTGTCAAAGGGAATTGGCTGTGCTTTAAAATTGATATTAAATAGACTAAGAATGTATACTAATGCTATTTACCAAAATACTAAAAATAATGCCAATTTATTTTGGATAATTGATAGATCTGGTGTTATATTAGATGCAATATTTTCCATAAATTTTTTTGAGAATAGGACAAAATTCTATCACCTTTATTTCTTCCTTTAAATGCAGCTTAACACATATGACCCCAATTTATAAACTGAACAAATATAGAAAAATATCCGTTTACTGTATAAGTGCCAAAGAATATGAGTAATTTCATAGGGGCGTTTTATGAATTTTAGTAAGTGCATATGCATTTGCGCAAATTCATAAAAAGTTGTATGAATTTTAGCAAGTGCATATGAATTTGCTTAAATTCATAAAACGTCGTATGAATTTGATTAAGTGCATGAGACGTTTATGAATTTGCGCAAGTGCATAAACGACCCATGCACTTAAGCAAGTGCATGGGATAATCATGCATTTGCGCAAGTGCATGGTTTTTCAATCTTCATGCGACATATATATTGTAAATACTTTGTTTGTTTTTCGAATTGAAGATTAAAAATGGTCGGATTAAACGAGTTAATTTCAATCCGTTTAATCCGACCATTTTAATCTTAAGAAATAGGCCCTTTGACATATTGACATACATAATTATATTTGCTCTAGGTTTCTTAAAATGTATATATTTTTAATAGTACCTGTAACATTTTCTAAATTTATACAGAAATGAGTTGGCAAAACCAATAATTTATCCGTCTGCGAAATTTTGCAAGCTCTAATGAGTATGCTTTTCCAAAAACACGGAGTACTTAAAAAATTTGGTTTTTATTCTGTATTGCATTAAATTAAATTAAATTGTTCACTATCTTCAACATTAACCTTGGTTGCGAAAATAATCTGCAAACCATATTATAGTACTAAAAAGATTTATACAATAATCATGAAACTGATAAAGCTAAGCAGCCAGAGACAGACAGATTCAAATAATCTCAAATGCGAAAATGCTCAAGACCAAAATATAAGAAAAACAAATGAATATTGGACGTCGAACTAAAATTTAAGCTAAAATTCTAGCTTGGTAAGTCAGAAATTTTTAACATTTTAGGTAAATTCAGAAAACCGGGTGAAGACAGGGTCAAAGCTCTCGAAGAATTATGTATATTACAAAACAAAAACCTTTAGTAGTATAGTGCGGCCGTTTCGACCAACACTCCCGGAGTAAATGACCTTGAGAGTTTAAAGTCCCTTGAGATCTGTTTTTTTTAACTTCTCTTCGCATTTTTGTTAACCCCATCTGTTCTCCCTAGGGTTTTGAGTTTGAAACTTCTCATCACATACCGCCTTTCGTCTCTAGGGTATAAGTTTTTATTCAACTACTCGACTTTATTTTAAACGCAAGAATAGTGGAACTTCCAGGTTTTCCTTTGTTCGTCACTGAAGACTCACATGAAACGTAAGTAACTATTTTCATTGTTTAAACTTAGTAAGAGCTTCTTAATCAACATTTCCGTCCCTCTGCGTTCTTCCCCCGGGGCTTGGGACCCGGCGTCGGCCCATTACCGGACTCCTACCTACCTACTTCCTACGTACCTACCTAGCTACCTATCTAATCTATGATATACACTAACCTAAGCCCGGTCCTAGTCTAATGTTTTTGTATTTTTGTTTTATTCTTTTTTATTTTCTTAGTACAATATACAGCAACTATGTACAACTATTTACAGTAGCCCTTAAAAAACTGTTGGGGTAGCCAGAAAGGCACATGACCTGGACAAATCTGTCCGTATTCTATATCGTCGTCGATGTAAGCAAATATTGTCGTTACTATTTCTCCTCCCACAACCCTTTCAATTTTAATAACCGTCGGAGAACCAAGAATAGGACCATATTCCAATACAGGAGCAAAAGCAGCTTGTTTGGCATCTTCGTACGAACTATACCATCCAGGAAACCGTGCTACTGCAACACCTCCCGATATTGGCACTACATAACTATAATAGTACCTCTCGGTCATTCTTTGTGTTGTTCGTGATGATAATTTATATAGTATTTACTTGTCTTTTTTTGCTAATGTCGTGCTTTTATTGATTAACTGTTGTATTAATGTGTGTTTTTACTGATTTCATTGCACTCACCTTTTTTAACTATGCAAGCACACCGGTCTCAACAATTCTCAAATTGCTTTCGTCGCTAAAAGTTTCTATTTCAGAACGACATACAGGGCAGTTGTAATGTCTCAGAGACCACGATGTGATGCAAAATTCATGAAATGTGTGGTCACAAGTCAGCTTACGACATACAAGGTGACTATCAAAATCTTCTAGACAAATGGGGCATTTGGACCTAGGTTTTATGAAACAAAACGTTTGGTGCTCTGGCATGTCGGTCCCCATCTCAAAAATCTGCACGTCTGCTTCTAAGTGTGAACAGCAAAGTACCAGCCTTATTCTTCCATTTCTTATGTAGCAAGTTTCACAGAAATATATTGGACCAATTAGGGGGAATGATGCCTCGTTGTTTTCGTGAAAGTAACTGTTTACTAGTTTTTCCAAGGGCGTGTGACAAAGTTTACAGTTAGCAGTAGTAGAAAATGGAGTTATTGTCGACGCCATGTTTAAGTCAGATTATGCTTCTTTCGTACAAATCAGTTCAATTCCTGTGTATTCCTTCTTCGGTCTACTGCTGTTTTGGGTTTTATGTCTTCTTTTTTGTACTCTGTCTTTTATGTTCAATTTGCTTTTATGTCTTCTTTCGATTCCTTTTTATGTATTCAACCTCATCGTTTTTGAGAAAAGTGTTTCCACCCCTCTGCGATTTTACCGGCTTACCGGAAGGGCTTGGGAACCTTCTGAGCTTTTGCCCAGGCCGCATTAATGGTTTTTAATTTTTTAATTTTTTTGTGGTTTTGTTGTTTTATAATTTTTTTGGTCCTTAAGTACTATACACACTATGTACAGGTGGTTTTTACCCCTTTTCCTTGGGGAGCCCTAAAGAGGACTGTTGGGATAGAGACGCTCAGGACGTCATAATTGTGACTGAAGCATATCTCAGCCCAGTCAATATTGAGGGAGTACCAACAAGGCTCAGTTCCGAGGGTGGTTAGATTAACTTTTTGATCGAAAGATTTTATGAGTTGGTCTACATTTGTTTTATCCAGGCACAGAAACTTTGGGGAAGTAAGTGCACCCACTAAGTCAGTGTAACGGCAACAAGTGAGATAGTGCAGATGACAATTAGTATTTTACCCCAACCGAACCCCATTGGTAGAGTCGTTCCCATTAATTCGCACCTAACTCTTGTCAATGTTAGACTGGCTTCTCTGCCCGGCCATTTATGAAGGGTCAATTTTACCTCAGACATTCTACAAAACTTTTTACAATTTCGTCGTTTTTCGAGGGTCGCTCTCTAAGATACGAGATTATGTCTTCGAAGGAAATCCCTTTATCCTGATGGTAAAGAAAGTAGATACAATACTCCCCACAGACGAAAGTAGTGTAATCTTGTAAGCGAATGGAATTATGTTTTTGTAATCGATCGTACTTATCAAACTCTTTAAGTGGAGGTCGGCCGTAGCTATCGAAGTACTCAGCGTAATCGTCCAAGTACATAGCAACCCAGTGCTGGCCAGGAAGCTGGCAGGGGTCGGTGTTGGCTACGAAGCAGCTCGTTTCTTGTTGAATGTCAGGAAGGTGATCAATGGGAAAGACTCCTACGAAATTTTGGACTAAGGGAGCTAATGTGTTTTCAATTTCTAGTGTATTCATATGGCGTAGTCGAAGAAAGGTGTTCGATTACAGTCGATTGAGATAAGGTTATCGAATTCCCCGTATATAATGATTTCAACCCCTTGAGGATAACTCGTAGCACTCAACGCCTTACTCAGTTCCATCCGCAGAGAGACGTCTCCCTCTCGAATTAACTGCATTGCGCCGGTGTCGGTGTTATCCGGGGTGAGGTCAAAGGCGAAGAAAGCGTTACCATCTTTGAAATCGGAGTAGCTAATGAAGCACCCCTTATCATCCCCAGCCATATCGATAGCTTCAAAAAGAAATACAAAAGGGAAGGTGTACCCCCGAGGTTTTGAGAAGTCAATTTTCATGGGTTGTCTAGGAATGTATTCTTCCCCGTTTTTTAGACTAATTTCGGTGATGTTAATAGTCTCCAGGGTCAGGGGGTCAGCTGTCAGAGAACCGTTAAATGCCTCCGACTTGACTACCCCGATAATCACCTTTCTAGGAAGTTGGCCAGTGAATATAGAATTTTCGACGATGGTTTGTACGCCTGCGCTCAGATGTCTAGCCACCACCTTAGTTCGTCGGATGGGGTATTTAGCAGTGTTACCTTGAGAGAGAATATTTTCAATAGCGAGAGACATAGAGTCTTGGCACTTAACCTTTCTTACGTACCAGCGCATGTCCTCAACCTTTACTTTGCTGCTTCCCTGAGAACTGAGACAGAACTCATCGGGATTTCGGTGCAGCTCAATAGTCAGTTGACAGTCGCTTAGGAGGTACTTTTCCTGTTTAAACAGGTCGCAGTGGATAGGTGCCATAAACTCAGCAGACTTTGTTGCCACCCAAGTGCCCCTTGTACCGGAGTCGAACTCATAGCCGGCAGCCTGTAAATGGCCTTCCTTTGCATTTCGAGAGTAATTTAGCATAGTTTCAATGTAGGCTTGATACGCGTAGTGGGGGCCCGAGTTGTAAATTTCCTTGTCTGAAAGTTTGACTATGCAGCGCTGGAAAAAGGTTTTGCCGAAAAGGTTAATGGGAGTCCCAGCATCGCCCTCAATTTTAACCCTGAGGTAGAGGTAATTTTTGTTTAGATCAAGCATGTACGAATCTTTAGGAACGTTGAAACGGTAAGGCCCTGAGTCTGTAATTGGATTTTGAGGTCCTATTTCCGCCCAGTACCCATGCTCAACGGCGACTTGGGTAGGTGGAACAGAGAATAGGTCCAATTCCGACTTGAACCCAGGGAGAGATCGTGAATCTACTTGCTTAGTCATTATGTGAATATATCTAATTAACACAAAAAGGCCAAGTTAAAGTTGAGAAAAACGATTGACTTGCACGACTATACAGCTGTGACATACAGTATCATTGTGCACATCGTGATCGCATATACGGATCGCCTTGTTATGCCCGACTGACCTGATTGTGGGACTCATCAGGGGCTTACAATCAGGTTATTTTGCTTTGAAACTGACCACCCATTTTCAATAAAGAAACGTCGTTTCGTCCCCTGGCGATCAACTCCATTCACACGTGATGTTAAGCACATATACTCGCCTTACAAAGTATTAATGCCCACATATAAAACAGTAAAATGTCCCCGAACGCCAAAAAGCGACGGGTATTCATAAGGTTCCGTCATCCATTATGAATGACAGCATTATTGATATCCTTCAAATGAAGGATTTTCATATGAAAACACATATATACACGTAAGTCTAAACTCATAAGTCACTGCCGTAAAAACAAACATCTTTCAATGTATTACATAAAACCACTAATAAGATGCGCATCCGCACCGGCCCAGGACAACCTGGTGGGAGCAATCCTCAACCGTTCCAGATTGTCAAGGACAAAGCAAATTAACACAAAAAGGCCAAGTTAAAGTTGAGAAAAACGATTGACTTGCACGACTATACAGCTGTGACATACAGTATCATTGTGCACATCGTGATCGCATATACGGATCGCCTTGTTATGCCCGACTGACCTGATTGTGGGACTCATCAGGGGCTTACAATCAGGTTATTTTGCTTTGAAACTGACCACCCATTTTCAATAAAGAAACGTCGTTTCGTCCCCTGGCGATCAACTCCATTCACACGTGATGTTAAGCACATATACTCGCCTTACAAAGTATTAATGCCCACATATAAAACAGTAAAATGTCCCCGAACGCCAAAAAGCGACGGGTATTCATAAGGTTCCGTCATCCATTATGAATGACAGCATTATTGATATCCTTCAAATGAAGGATTTTCATATGAAAACACATATATACACGTAAGTCTAAACTCATAAGTCACTGCCGTAAAAACAAACATCTTTCAATGTATTACATAAAACCACTAATAAGATGCGCATCCGCACCGGCCCAGGACAACCTGGTGGGAGCAATCCTCAACCGTTCCAGATTGTCAAGGACAAAGCAAATTAACACAAAAAGGCCAAGTTAAAGTTGAGAAAAACGATTGACTTGCACGACTATACAGCTGTGACATACAGTATCATTGTGCACATCGTGATCGCATATACGGATCGCCTTGTTATGCCCGACTGACCTGTCAGAGAACCGTTAAATGCCTCCGACTTGACTACCCCGATTATTATCTTTCTAGGAAGTTGGCCAGTGAATATAGAATTTTCGACGATGGTTTGTACGTCTGCGCTCAGATGTCTAGCCACCACCTTAGTTCGTCGGATGGGGTATTTAGCAGTGTTACCTTGAGAGAGAATATTTTCAATAGCGAGAGACATAGAGTCTTGGCACTTAACCTTTCTTACGTACCAGCGCATGTCCTCAACCTTTACTTTGCTGCTTCCCTGAGAACTGAGACAGAACTCATTCGGATTTCGGTGCAGCTCAATAGTCAGTTGACAGTCGCTTCGGAGGTACTTTTCCTGTTTAAACAGGTCGCAGTGGATAGGTGCCATAAACTCAGCAGACTTTGTTGCCACCCAAGTGCCCCTTGTACCGGAGTCGAACTCATAGCCGGCAGCCTGTAAATGGCCTTCCTTTGCATTTCGAGAGTAATTTAGCATAGTTTCAATGTAGGCTTGATACGCGTAGTGGGGGCCCGAGTTGTAAATTTCCTTGTCTGAAAGTTTGACTATGCAGCGCTGGAAAAAGGTTTTGCCGAAAAGGTTAATGGGAGTCCCAGCATCGCCCTCAATTTTAACCCTGAGGTAGAGGTAATTTTTGTTTAGATCAAGCATGTACGAATCTTTAGGAACGTTGAAACGGTAAGGCCCTGAGTCTGTAATTGGATTTTGAGGTCCTATTTCCGCCCAGTACCCATGCTCAACGGCGACTTGGGTAGGTGGAACAGAGAATAGGTCCAATTCCGACTTGAACCCAGGGAGAGATCGTGAATCTACTTGCTTAGTCATTATGTGAATATATCTAAATTTTGCTTTGGTGGTCTACCTCGTCCGCGTACTCCTTTTATGTTGTTAGATCTAGGTCTTTGACCAATACCTTCACCTTGTTGAATATGTTCACCAGCAGCGGTTAATGTCTCACCAAGAAACTGTTTACCTCTTCGTTTTGCAGCTGCTTTTATGTCTTCACCTTGGGTTACGTCTGATGCTAGGGCTAATGCGTTTTTTGCTAGACTTTTGCCTGCAGATAGACCGACTCGTTTAAGAATTGGAAGTGCGGCTCTAAATAAACCCCGGAATATGTTTCCTATCCCTGCTCCTCGTTGGTACGGAAGCCCCGCGTACGCAGGAAGCGCCCCACCAGTTTGAAGTAGGGTTAGCTCCCAAGTATCTTGAGTCTCGGGTATGTACTGGCAGCGCATTATCGTCGCCTTCTGAAGTGAAGCTTAACGTAAACTTTTCCGAATGCAAATTGTACAGGCCTTCCCGCATCATCGTTTATATTGATTTCTACGGTATCGAAGTCTTTGTGAAGGACAGGGACGTAATGTGGATTGTGGTATTCCTTATTTACTACCGCCCCATGAGTTCCCTCTGTTGTAACTACCCGAATTAGAGGTACCAGTGCGTTTCCTATAACTTGAGGAGCCACCAGGTCGCAGTAAACGAAGAGAGAGTAGAAACCCAGTCTAAGATCAGGTTCAGACTCAGCTACGAAAACTATTTTGTCATCTACTGGATCACCGTCCCTTTGCATTGGGTCGGGGTAGTAACCTAACATCATCCAGAGATTTTTGCTTAACTTAACGGTATTGGGAAAGGTCTTTGGTATTGAAAACATTACCCTGTGCCTATACCCATCGAATCTAAATTTAATTGGTGCTCTCTCGCCTGTGACGGGGTGTTCCATGTTAAGTATTGTGAAATTAATTGCATCACATAGGTCGTCCACTGTTTCGTAGTGTCGTTTAGGTAGGAGTTTAACCATTGAGGTCTTGTCAGGAAACTTAAAGGAGACTGCCGAGTTAGCAGCAGAAAGATTACCCCAAGTCACTGGATACATCATTTCTACGAGAGCAACTTCCCACTCACCCTGTAATTTTATTCTATGAGGGAGCTTAACCCGATAATCATTTAGAGAGTTAGTTTTGAAGTTCCCCGTGTTACTGGGGAGGAACATATAGAAATCCGTCATTTTCAGATATCCAACTATTGAACTTATCTGGATAGCCTAACCACTTGACAAAGTACTCTTTCCTTCTACCCCGCTTCCGAGTTTTTATTACCTTTTCAACCCAATAAGAGTCGGGTTTATCAACTTTTTGTAATTCCTCGGGATAGAACAGGCCCTGTATTGGCTCTTCGGCTAAGTCTTCAAGTTCGTACATTCCGCTTGGGTGAACCGACTTTATTTTGAAAAGTTCCTCTGACCAATTTGGTAGATAGCCTTTCTCAAATCTCCCTTTAGTCTTACTTATTCGAACAATGTCCCCTATTTTAAACTGCTTGCTTAACCTGTTGCCTTTTTCTAGGAAGATCTCCCTTACCTTCCCCTCATTCTCTGGTATCGAAGCCTCAACTGGACTCATTTTAATTGTACGGTGCTTTGAATTGTTATAACCACTGACGAAACTTTGGAGAACGTCTAGGTACCTATAGCTCCTTGTCCGCGTAAAGTACTTCCATATTTTAGTCTTCAGGGTTCTGTTAAAACGTTCAACTATGCTACATTTAATGTCTGGGTTATTGCAGGTGTAGTAGCGAATGTTCTTTGATTTTAGTAAACTTTGAAACTTTTTATTCTGAAATTCTTTCCCTCTGTCACTTAATACCTTTTGGGGTTTACGTCCTTGAGATAGGATGTTCTCGAACGCTGCAGTGATGTCCGCCCCCGATTTGCTTTTTACAGGCTCTACCCAGGCATACTTACTGAATCCATCTATACAGGTTAGTAGAAAGTGGTAATCGTCATTTTGGTCAGCTAGGTTTGCCATGTCTGCTAAGTCAATTTGCCACTGCTCATCTATGTCATGGAATACGTAACTAAGGTGGGGATACTTTCGCTTTATTGGTTTGTGGACAGAATAGGTATATTGCTTTCCCAGCCACCCCTTGACCCGTTTTTGAGAAATCCCTGCTGCTTTTGCTAAAGAATTTATACCGGAAAACGCTGAGGGTTGGTTGGGATCGTAATATAATTTGGTTAGAAGGTCTTCCATTTTAGTTTTGTCAGTGCTTTACTGAAGTTAAAATGTTTCCGTTCTGCACCTTTTGTACGTTTCGGTTTAGATCTGACTGTTTTGTCGCTTGATGTTTTAGGTTGATTTACGTAGCGTCCCGTTCCGAATTGGAGTCTCTGTCTTACTTTTCGTATTCGCTCAACCGTGTCTGTAATGGATGGGGTGCCTTTTATTGCTTCCCAACGTTGACGATTGCCGATAAACTCTCTTGGAACATTACTTTCCCTTAGTGCCTCTGCGAACAATTCCCAACCTCTTGCAGGAGAGACTGTTTTACGGTTGCGGACAAAGTCATGAATTAGGTCAAAGATTCTAGAACCCGGTTCAGATTTACCTTTATACTCTATCTCCCCTTTCTCGTTTACTTTGAAATCAGGAATAGATTGGACAAAGTTAATGAGATTTTTCCCTTTACTTTGGAGAGTTATAGGTAGAGTGGATACAATGTCGGGAAGAGACTGTTCGGTGGGTTCGGTAGTGGTTATGTCTAATTTATAGGGCTTTTCTTTCAAGAACCGTCGCCTGTAATTAGCCTGTTGGTACTTTTTCAACTTTGTGTCAGCAGATTCTTTACCTTTTAACTTTTCTACTACATCTTTTTCTAGAATTTCTTGGTGCTGATCGAACTCTTCAGGCTTTACTAGGATTGAGTACTCCATTATTTTTATAAAGCTACTTGCAATACCACTGACTATCCCAATTAGCGGACCGAGGAGAGCGGGGATAAAGCCACCCTTTTGCACTATAATTTGCTTTTTCTCCTTAAGTTTTACTTTCTTATCTCTCAAAGTTCGTAATATATTTACGTGTTTGCGTAGAGCTCTTTTGTCTGCCTCGGATAGTTCGACGTTTCCTGAAAGTACGTTCTCAATGCAGTCTAGGATGGTTCTAATTAGACTAAGATCGCTGCTTTCAATTATAGCTTCTCTGACCTTTTTCTTACAGTTGCAGAGATGTATGAGACAGGGAAGATTACTTTCAAATCTCTTTGCCATTTTGCGCTTTTATTGACTTTGAATGCTATTATCAGATTATGGGCACTTGCGTTTTTATTGATTTAATGTTGTATGACTATGTGTATTGACTATGCTACTTGATTACCCGTTTTTATTGATTTTGGGAGATAGACCCCTGTCCGGTTGAAAATATCCGTTCTAAGCCTGTACTGCTCAGGGGTTTCTTGGTCGAGGTCAATAAGGAGGTAGCCGTGGGGTTTTGAGGTTGCGTGGTTGAAAGATTCCATAAAGTAAGCGGTGTTAGTTGGAAACATTTGTCGGGCTAGATTCATTGCCGTAAGTTTGTCTGCTGGATTTTTCATTAAAACTATGTATTGGCAGTTTATCCGGTTAGGTCTTTGTTTATCATAAAATAGGTCCTGGGTAATGTGAATAACACTGCAAGACCAGTGGTGGCATCCCCGAGTGAATAGTCTGACAAGTTTAGAGTCCTTTTTAACTTCATCCATAAGATCGTCAAGAATTAGTAAAATCGGTTCTGTGTTCCCCTTAAGTTGCTCCAAATCAGGTAAACCCTCGACAAATTCTGCGTCTATTTTTTCGTATGCCGCCTGCCACTCGGTAAAACACCAAATAAGCCTTTTTGGGGGAGGCCGGATCAGTCTATGTGCGTTCTTAACAAGTTTTGACACGAATGTTGTCTTCCCTGCTTTAGTCGGGGCGGAAACCATGCAGGTGAAGGGGTGCTTAAAGTAGAGAAAGTCACAAGGAATACAAGTCATTGAGTTCGCTTTTTGTAAGGTAGATAGGTCCGAGGTAAGCGCTTTCTATGTTTTTATTGACGTCAAGACAAAGCTGAAAGTTGTATACCTCTGAAATGAAGGGGCAATGCTTAGCGGAGGCGGTTACACAACTTCCCACGGAGCACTCGTAGTAGAGGTCGAGAATTGCATTAAACTGGGGTGGAGTGTAGTAGACGTGTTGGGAGATATGGCGATTACAGTATCCCACTAGCTTGGAGATCCGCATCCTTCCGTCTGTTTGGTAGTCTAAACGAAGTGGCTCCTTACAACTTCCGGTCCAAAGCCAAATATTTAAAGAAACACTGACTAGAAAGGCTACACTAAGTGTGATGATTAAAACACATTGCAGGATATCCTTGTTTGGGCTCATCTTGGTCTCAGACATTCCGCTGTTTAAATTGCCAGTTTTTATGTTTACTATGACGTCATTTTACCCCACGCTACCTAAAACTTTCATTTTTATTCCCTTGGGAACCAAAACCGACGCCAAATTATTATTCCCTCATTTTTACAAAACGTTTTACCATGCTTGCCATCTGCCGTCCCCAGGAACCATTTGATAAAAATTATTTGCACGCTTACCATCTGGCATCCCCAGGGACCGAAAACCAACGCCAAATTATTATCCCCTTGGGACCGTTTTACAAAATTTTTTGTACGCTTACCATCTGTCCCCTTGGGACCAAAAACCGAAGCCAGATAATTATCCCCTAGGGACCCTTTTGCCAAATTTTTTCTACGCTTGCCAGATGTTCTCCCTTGGGACTTTTCCAAAATTTTAAACCCGCTTACCATCTGTCGTCCCTTGGGACACCTGTCACTTTTGATTGATGACCCACCCTGTCGGCGCCTTTGATCTTTGCCGCACCTGTCAAATTTGATTGATGACCTGTCACGTTCGATTGATTACCCCCGCTGTCGGCACCTTTGATCTTTGTCCCCTGGGAATTAACAAAAACCTATATAAGGGCGCAAAAATCGGGTACCCCGTCAGTTGGACTCTGTCAGTCGTCGCGAGCGGTCGGTTCTCTCTCTCTCTCTCAACGATATTACTAACTTGAAATACATATAAACAGCAGCGAAAGTTTTGAAATAAATCCATATAAACGAATAGTACATATAAACACAAGCTTAATAAAAGGGCAAAGTTAATCTAAGCGACATTCTAAGTTCATATAAACGAAAGACAAAGTACATAAAAGCGCGAAGTCAATAAAAGCGGAAAGTTCATAAAAGCAGTCATTTCATTCGACATTCTAAAGTACATATAAACGCTTGATAAATTTGATTTTCAATTTCAATCATGTCCGCTATTAGACAATTAAATGCTGCTATTTCAACTGGCATCTGGAAAGGAAATCCCATAATTACCCAAGCCCTCAGAGACCAAGCCATTTCCCTCATCAAATCAGAGTGGGATGGTAAAGAGGTCATTGGGTCTGACGATTTTTGGACCTATGCCCAATCCCTACCCCATCTCATCCCCCAGACTGCTAGCACAACCCACACCACCTGCTCTACATGTAATGAGGTATTCCCCAATTTGGCCGAGCTCAAGAAGCACAAGGCAACCCATTCTGACAATCCTATTTTTCCTTGCCCACTTTGTCCAAAGACCTTTACCAGAAAATATAACCTGGAAAGGCACATCACAAAGTTTCATCCCACTGGCGGTCCCTCCTATGAATGCCGAAAATGTGGCTTCAAATATAAAACTTATAAGGGCTATCAAGGCCATCTTAGGACTCATCGGGAAGCCCCCAAACTTCAGGACCCTCGAACCTTAAGACAGACCCATTTCTCTAATCTCCCAACAGAGGACGCCCCCAAACTGACAAGAAGCATTGTGAAGGATTTTCCAGAAGACCTTGCCCAAATTTATAGAGAGAATTGGAGTCGAATTAGGACTCGATATTTCATTTCCTCTGGTGTTCAGAATAGGTATAACTTTCGGCTGGAGGACCCGTCCAAATTGAAGGACCTGGTCAAAATTATATTCAAACTTCAAAGGTGGCAATTTAAATTTAATTTATCCTTTGGGTTCGTACTTAGGAACATCGAAGACGGAGAACTTAGATACTACTATCCTTCCGGGAATAGCCGCTATTTCGATGAGCCAATTCACATTTCAAATGAGGGAGATCTAGGAAAAATTTTCTATGAATTAGATAAGGGGGATATTCTTGAATGGGTTAGACAACAGCGGCCCAATACAAAGTGGACAGCCCTCAGGGTTACTAATGTTTGTTTCTATATAAATAAGTTAATTTCCTACCCCGCAGGTGAAGCCAGGTATCTTCCAGATTATGTCAAAAACAACCGGGGCCTTAATGCATTGGTCAATAATTATAATGGGAGACCTTATGAAGATGATAAGTGTTTCTTTAGGTGCCTTGCTTTAGGTTTGGGATCAAAAATTACCTGTCTAGAGGAAAAAACAAATGAGCTAATCAATCAATGGGTTCAACCTGGGGATGAGTTTAATGGGGTTACTTTAGAGGATTTGGATGAATTAGAGGAAAAGTTTGATATTGGTATTTCAGTTTATGAGTTAGGGCCTACAGTTGAGGAAGCCGATGAGGAGCCTGAAGATCTCAATGAACTTGTAATTCAAAATCACGAACGGCATCAAGAAATTACGGAAGTTGCAGCCAAGCTTATCAGAAGGCCTCTGGGTAAACATTCCAGGAAAGTGGCTCTAAACATTTACGAAAACCACTTCTCTGTTATCAAAAATGTAAACAAATTCACCCAAACTTGGAAATGCTCAAATTGCGACAAACTATTCCATCACCACTCTCACTTCATCAGACACACCAAAAGTTGCGATGTCGGCATAAAGCATTTATTCCCTGGCGGAAGAGTTGGACCTACTAAAACAATCCTTCATAAAATTAGTAAACTAGGAATTCCGGTACCAGAATGGTACTACCCCTTTAGAATAGCCTACGATTTTGAGTGGATGTTCAAGGAAACTGATAAGAAAAGCGGACCCAAACTTATTTACGAAAAGGAACTAATCCCTGCATCGGTTTCTATTGCATCCAATGTCCCTGGCTATGAAACTCCAAATTGCCTAATAACAACTGGGGATCCCTATGAGTTGGTGGTCCGAATGAAGGACTACATGGAAAAGATAGCCGATAGGGCATATGAGCTTCTTAGGGAAATTTATGAGCCTACCCTTTCCGGATTAGCTGAACACGAAAAACTTCTAGGTGAATTCGAAGAATGGCTTAAAGCAGTCCCTACACTAGGATTCAATTCTGGAAAATTTGATATGAATCTCATAAAATGTTGTCTGATTACTAATTTACTCCTAAACGGCCAAGACATAAATTATACAGTCAAAAAGAATAACAATTACATGGCTCTCTCTACCCCCAAATTGTACTTCCTGGATATAACTAATTACCTTGCCGCTGGGACCTCATACAAAAAGTGGCTAAAGGGGTTTAAAATTGAGGATCAAAAAGGTGCCTTTCCTTATGAAGCCTTCACTTCCCTCGAGTTTTTAGATAGGGGCTTTCCTCACCGTGACTTGTACTATTCAACCCTTAAACAACAGGAAATTTCTGATGAGGACTTCACAGCAGTTGTAGCTGCTTGGAGAAAATACAAATTTAAAACTATAAGGGAACAACTAATCTGGTACAATAATTTGGATGTAGGGCCCTTCCTTCAAGCTACCGAAAAGATGGTTGAATTTTGGAAAACTATGGGGATTGACATGTTTAAAAGTGGGGCAATTTCTTTCCCCGGTCTGGCTTACAAACATATGATGAATAAAATTCCAAAACATACGATCGTTCCCCTTGTTAATAAGTTCACAAAGCACTGGCACAAATTAATTAAGGATAATATAGTCGGGGGTCCTAGTTTAGTCTTTCACAGATACCATGAAGCCGGGTTAACTGAAATTACAAATGGCTTCAAAGTTGCACAAATTTTCGGGTTCGACGCCAATGCCTTATACCTCTGGTGCACTATGCAGGAAATGCCCACTGGTCTGTACGCCGAATGGAAACCCACAGACGATGGGAAATTCAAAAGGTGGCTACAACGGGGCAGAAAAGAAGCAATGTGGCTAGAGTATATGGCAAAAGAAATGGGAGTTCGGGTTGAGCATGCTTACAATGGGGGGCAAAAAAAATAGGGAAATCCAAAGTTGACGGGTGGGTATCTGAAAAGAACCTCGTTTTACAATTTCATGGGTGCTATTTCCACGGGCACGGCTGTGAGTTGGATAGGAATCAGGACCCTGAGGATAGAAAGGGAAAGAACGGAAAGAGTCTCCCAGGCAATTAAAGATGGCGGTTTCGATTTAATTGAAAAGTGGGAATGCGAATTTGATAAAAACCTAAAAGATTCCCCGGATATGGAAGAGTTTATGGAAGAACACTTCAATCTCCCTAAGAAAAGATCGGTCCTTACTTTTGCACAGTTAGTTACCCAAATTCAGGCCAATCGACTCTTTGGATTAGTTGAGGTTGATATTGAGGTACCCGAGAACAAAAAAGAACATTTTGCTGAAATGACTCCTATATTTAAAAATGTAGAAATTTCTAAGGAAGACATCGGAGATCACATGAGAACTTTTTGCGATTTGAATGATCTTATGAACCAACCTAGAAGGGGTCTAATTGGAAGCTACTTTGGAAAGAAAATTGTCCTGGCAACTCCCCTAATTAAATGGTATCTAAAACACGGGCTAAAAATTACTAAGATTTACCAGGCAATAGAATTCAAACCTAAGGCTTGTTTCAAAGAGTTGGGAGATGAGGTAACTTACCACCGATCAGCAGCCGATTCCGATCCCGATTTGGCACTCAAAGGTGAAATGTTCAAACTTTTGGGAAATTCTTATTATGGTCGAACCATTACAAACTTAGAAAAACACCAGGATGTAAAATATTGTCAAAGGTCCGGAGCTAGCAGGGAACTGAATGGGTGGAGATTCAGGAGACTACATGATCTGGGAAATGGGATTTATGAGGTTCAGTCAGCAAAGTCCAAAATTGTCTACAGGTTACCGGAATTAGTGGGGTTCTTCGTATATCAGTACGCCAAACTTAGGATGCTACAATTCTACTATGACTGCCTTAAACCAAATTTGTGGCCGGAAACTTTCCAATTATGCCAAATGGATACCGACTCCCTCTATTTCGCCTGCTCCTCCAAAAATTTAAGTGATTGCGTCCCAGTAGTAAATGAAAGTAGGTGGCAAAAGGCCCTCAAGGATTTCTTTGTCTTAGATCCCTCTCAAAAACGTATCCCTGGGTTATTTAAAGAAGAATGGACCGGAGATGGGATTATAGCACTTTGCAGTAAGACCTATCTGGCATGGGGAAAGACGAACAAAGTCTCCCATAAAGGTGTGAACAAGGCCCTAAACAGTTACACTCCAGAAGATTTTAAAGAAGTTTTAGAAACAGGAAATACAAAGTCCGGGGAAAATCGGGGGTTCCTCCATCCAGAAAATAAAACAGTCCAGTATCATCAAACTAAGGACGCCCTAGGCTACGTCTACCCCAAAAGGAAAGTGCTAGCAGATGGGGTGAGTACGGCCCCTTTGGATATATGATTGTTTTATCCCAACAGCCCTCTTCAGGGCTAACTGTAAATAGTTGTAAATATTTCTTGTATATTTGCATGTAGAAAATAAAAAACAATAAAACATAAAAACATTAGACTAGAACCGGGCTTAGGTTAGTGTATATTATAGATTAGGTAGGTAGCTAGGTAGGTACGTAGGAAGTAGGTAGGTAGGAGTCCGGTAATGGGCCGACGCCGGGTCCCAAGCCCCGGGGGAAGAACGCAGAGGGACGGAAATGTTGATTAAGAAGCTCTTACTAAGTTTAAACAATGAAAATAGTTACTTACGTTTCATGTGAGCCTTCAGTGACGAACAAAGGAAAACCTGGAAGTTCCACTATTCTTGCGTTTAAAATAAAGTCGAGTAGTTGAATAAAAACTTATACCCTAGAGACGAAAGGCGGTATGTGATGAGAAGTTTCAAACTCAAAACCCTAGGGAGAACAGATGGGGTTAACAAAAATGCGAAGAGAAGTTAAAAAAACAGATCTCAAGGGACTTTAAACTCTCAAGGTCATTTACTCCGGGAGTGTTGGTCGAAACGGCCGCACTATACTACTACCTTTCTGTTTCGTTCCAAATGTTTGCGAATAGAGACAGCCTTCTTGATAAGATGATACAAATCCTCAGGAATCTCCGGCGCCAATCCACGGGCTTTTAGGATACGCAGAATTTTGTTTCCAGTCACCCAGCGAACCTGAGCAACGCCATGACTGTCTCGAAGAATAACTCCTAAATTTAAAAAGAAATCATGACGGCGTAATGTATTTTCTAGAGTAAACTATATAACCCAAAACAATTATATACTGAACACAGAATGACAACATGACAGCAGCAAGTTGATTCACAAAAGCAAAAACAGAAACATTCAAGGTACGATGAAGCAATACTTTAGATTGCAACATAAAAAGAGCAACAAGTACGCCAAGAAACACCACGCCGAGAAGAACCATTCACTACAAAGAGATGTGTCCAGTGACAACAGACGATATCTACGAGCAATCGTCAGAAGCCGCTAAGTTGTAAACTAGATTAAGAAAAGCTTAAAATTAAGAACTCATATTGAAACCCTGGAGAAAATTCAGAATGTGGCAGCCAGATCTATAACAGGATGTCTCAGGGCGGCCCCTATCGAAATCCTTCAGCTAGAAGCCAACCTACTACCAATCTCTCTCAGATCCCAGCAATTGGCTGCTGAATCCTACGAGCGATCAATCAGGTTACCCGACAGTAACCCTAGGAAGCTGATATGTTCCGCCCCCCCTCCAGACTGCTCTAGATCTCTCAAGTCCCAGACTTCCTGGAGAACGGCTGCGGCCGGTTCCTCCGAGAAGGCCGGCCTGGGGAATATCCCAAGAGAACCATTGAAATCATTCGATCTGATCCATCCAAAGGACCGTTTCGCCCCCGTGACTGCATACCCTACGCTGGCGACCAGATGCCGGAGGTCGGATCCGCCGGAAGCCAGGAAGCAGGTTGCCCTGGCAACTCTTGCCGCATTGCCCCCGGCGGATATTATCATCTGGACTGATGGTGCAGCCAAGGGCGGAGTCACAAACGGTGGAAGCGGAACCCTGATAACCTTCACAGACGGTGCGGAGACGGTCAAAATCTGCAAACCCGCGGGACAACTCTGCTCCAGCTTTCGCGCTGAAATGTTGGCGGTCCACACAGCACTCCAATGGCTTACCGACAACTCCCACCTACTGCCCGAGAACTGCAAAGTCAGAATCTGTACTGACTCGCAGTCCGTTGTCCGACTACTCCGGGCTGGGGTACGTGGCTCCTTCAGCGAACTATTGTCCAGCGTCTGGAACCTGCTTCACAGGCTGAGAAATCTCAATCTCACAGTTCAGTGGGTGCCTGGACACGCGGGCCTGCCAGGCAACGAAGAAGCAGATGAACTGGCTGGTACTGCAGCTACCCTACCACAGTTTGATGTCCCTGTCGACCTCTCCACAGCTAAGGCAGCAATCCGCAGGCACTTTACCTCATCCTGGCACCACCACCTCTCTCATCCTCGGGCCCTTGCAATCTATGGGAGGCTGGGGCCAGTCTCTCCCCAGTATGAAGCTTCCTTAGGGAGGCATGACAGAGTCCTCCTCAGCCAGCTTTGCAGCGGTAAATTGTGGCTGCTGGCTTCTTACCGGCACACTGTTCACCCTACCACGTTCCCATCCCCCAACTGTACCCGCTGTGACTCAAGCCTCCCAGATACTGTTGATCACTTGTTACTGCATTGCCCGGCACTAACCAACCAACGTCTGGCCGAACTAGGCCCGACCCCAGACCTATCATGTCTCCGCACCGACCCTGAGCCTGTTCTTCGCTTCTTGGGTAGCAGTGGCCTCCTTGGAGTCCACCGAGTATAGGATTGCCCATCCTGATCGACCACCGAAGACGACGACGACGACGACGAAGAAAAGCTTTAAAATGCTAACGATGACGGGTTAGAAATACAGAAACAGAAGACATTAATGCCAGTTATAAATGCCAAAGCCATTAAAATGGTCATAACAACATCAATAAAACTGTATATAGTAAACAAGCGTATATGCATGAACGGGATGCCACTGGCATTCTTCCTCTTATCGAAGGGCACCACATCTCAATTTGAATACATTTTCACGTGTTGGCCCTATTACAACTTTTTATCTGCGCAACAAGAGCATTCAAATGACGCCCATATTGGGCGGTTTCCGTAACTTTCTATTTCGATCGTTTGCAACATCACCCTATCGAGTAATTGCATACCGCATATGGGTGATCGCTTCAGGTGTGCGAAAACCTTATCCCACCCAACCCCTGTCCATATGCAACATTTTAGCCAAATCTACTAACCCTACAAAATTGGAGCACTTGCCATGATTTCTGACCAATTTTGTCCGGTTCTGACCACTTGGTGCTCCGTCGTAAACCATTTCTCTTACATTTTGGTGATTTGGCCCTTATAACTTTCCATCTACTCAACCAGAGCTTTCAAATGATATCCATGTTAGCTCGATTGAAAAACAGCATAACGGTATCGAATATTTTACCCTGAGTCGTACCGAGTCGCCAATGACATTGCAAACCTCCAAATGAGGTATCAACCCCTCCCCTGTACTCTTTTCCAACATCGATATCTGCACGGAGAGAAATCCGAAAAAGAAGACTGACGGACATACCCAAATTAAAAGGTTGCCGTTTGGTTGAAAAAGCGGCAACCCAATAATTATATACAAGACAAAATGTAAACTTGTCAAAAAACGGCAAATTGCTCTGCAATAATATGCCAAATCCTTCCCACTAAGTTATGACTATTTGACTCCAAAAATGTTCCCTCCTCGGGAATAACGAGCGAAAACTTACCAGAAAAAGCCTAAAGATTTTTCTGCACAAAAATTTGGTAAAAACGTTAAGTGCTTAAACATATACATAGGTGATTGCACCTTCTGGTTTATAAGCTTTCATTCCATTCTAGCCGAGAAAATCAGAAAGAACCTTGTCAAATTTTAGCGTCGTCAAAACTATTGTTCATTTCTGGAAACGACGCTATTTTGAATAAAAAAACCTGACTCCCCGCTAGAAAAAGTTTTCCCGTGGGGGGCCTCAAACGAGTCACGAAATCCTGGATGCGTTAGTGGCACATATACATAGAAAGTTGTTTCTTCGAGGGAAGGTGGACCTCAAAAAACTTGGGGATCTGGAAAATGGAGGAGCAAAAGTAAGCTCAAATCAAGTAAAAATTGTGTCGAGTCCGTGCACACTCAAATTTTTCTTTTAAGTCCGGTTTCGGAGGGGGGCGGGGCGGCTCCAGCCTATAAACATGAACATGAGTGCTCTTGAGCCTGCCGATGCAGATAGTTTATTCAAGTCCAGTTTATTCAAGTCCAGAAATACTCATCAGCGGAAAAATAAGCCACCAAAATATTGCTAGAAGCCGCTTCCGCCAAATGCGCTTACGCTAGGGGGGAGGGGTGGCTGCAGTACAAGTGACGAAATTTGCAAATACTCCGTAACCCGATGGGGGAATCTGGGGGGGGGAGAAATTTTTGAAAACATCCGTAAAAACGGAAACCTCTAAAAAGAATTTGATAAAAGTTGAGAAATTTTTTGACATTATGGAAAAATTTGTAATGGAAACCTTAAAAAGATTTGAATAAAAAGCTCCGCAGGAGCAATAAATTTTAAAACTTGAAACAAATAGCGCCGCAGGCACGAAATTTTTTAATTAAGATAGAAAAGCGCCGCAGGCGCGAATATTTTTAGTTTTATGTACAAAAAATAGCTCAATTTTGGTCTTCTCCCCCAAAAATTCCCGGGGGGGGGTCGGAACCCACAACCCTTTTTGGTGCGCCCATGCCCCCAGTTGAGACTTTTTCATTTTAAAACGTCTGAGGAATCTTTACAGTCTTTGAAATGCTGAAAAAACTGAAGCTCAGAACGTTTTCATGCACGCAAACGAGGCACAAAGTGGTCAAACCACACAAATTTGTAACTCTTTGGCGTTTCAAACCCATACTGTGAAGTGTGATGGTAAATCGTACTAAATTCGCGAATGCGAGAAAATGTTTTGAAAAATGGAAGTTTACACACTACAGGGGAAATACTGGAGGGTCCACTAGCTTGGGGGGAATTCACCCATTCCACCCATTGGCTACAACTACAGCTTGATAACAACCTACACTTCGCAAAAATGCGAAAACCACTCATCAGAAGAGGTCACTTTACCCTGGTAATATCGGTCGTATTAAAACTAACCACTTCAAACTGCAAAGTCAAATCAACAGAAGAATAATATGCTAAAACGAACCTATCTGTGACGGCTTTAAACCTTTCTTTGCCAATTTATAAATTTGCTCTTTAACATCGTCCGGACTCAACTTAAGCCACTAAAATAATTAAATATATTACGTAGAACTATGCAGTAGTATAACTCTAGGTCTGATATCAGAGTCTTTTCCATCTCCTCTCTGTGCTACAAAATCTTAAGGCGTGAGCAATCGAGGTAAAATTTGGCACGGAAATGTTTTAGACCACACTGAATTCAAATATATAACGCAAAATGTTTCGATTTAGAGCAGTTAGCTTTTTGATTCGGAAGAGGGAGGGGACCGGGGAAACAAAAAATAGTCTCAACTTTCACTGAAAAGTTGCTTACACACATTTTCTATGTTACGGAACACAAATCTGAAGTACCTACGTATGTATAGCATCCCGATTCAGCTTTAGGTTGGTTTAATATAAACTAACGTCGTAAGCTTAAGATGCAAACTTATCTGAATCGGTACGTAATGGACTTCAGATTTGTTTTCTGCGACCCCACAAACCTTTCTAACAACATTTCGGCAACCCACAAACCTTTCTAACCAACATTTCAGCAAAATCCGAAAAATGTTTCGATTCCCTTTGGTTTGGTCCCTTCTCCTCTTGAGCAAAAGCCTCGCAGAATCGAAAAAAATTTACGATGTTTGAACTCAGCGTCAGAAAATCTCGCCAAAAAATAAAGCATGATATTAGAGATGTACCGGGGCCGCCACTACCGGGGCAGGGGCCGGGGCCAGCTCGCTCACGGCCCCGGTCAGGACCTAGGCCGGGGCCTGAAAGGCCGAAAGTAGCTCAATTTCTGTAAATTTTTACTGGCAACGAAAAATCGGGTGCAAACATTAGATTAATATAGTTTTCGTTCAGCCAAGCGATTATCTTCGTGTTTTTATTTGTTTTTGTCAAAAAACGTTGCAAGATTACACTGAAAGACCAATAAAAACGATTAAAAACTTAGCTGAGTTCAGGCCCCGGTGCAGGCCGGTGCCTGACCATCAGGGCCGGGGCCTGATTCCCGGGACCCGGGGCCGGAGTCGGGGCCACGCCCGATGCATCCAGCGTTTTTTCAAAATCAGATTTCATTAAATTTTTGTCGTTTTTAGTTTCAGAAAGTCAATTTTATTTGTCCAACGTCAAAAAATTTTTTGCAGAAATACAGTTTTGTTTTGATTTAAGGCTATATTCGTAATTTTGCCTGAATTTTTACCTTGTTGGCGGGTGTTGCATCATGATTTCACATTGTCCCGCGAGTATATATATATATATATATATATATATATATATATATATATATATATATATATATATATATATATATATATATATATATATATATATATATATATATATATATATATATATTAGGGATCGACCGGAATTCCGGTTCCGGTTCCGGTACTTTTTGGTTCCGGTTCCGGTTTTTGAAAACGTACCGGAACCGGAACCAATTTTAGTCTATTATCAAAAGCAAAATTTTATTAAAATTTTCAAAAATTTTATCAAACTTCTTTAAAACTGCGATTCTCTTATAACCAGAATATGACTTATTCAAAAATTTTCGCCTGCGGCGCTATTAACATTACTTAGAATGTTTAGAATTTGTAATAATAATGACTGATGTATCCTTGTTATGAATTTTAATATATTATAAAACAAAAATAATACTTAATAACTCAGATTAGATAGCACGAGACCGCCGATACGTTTAAATTTAAGTAGTGGTAAAGATACCTAATGCTGAGTTGAAATAATTGAAGCCTTGGCGTCGACCTATGCTATTTCAAAATTATAGAGTGCGCTGTTGTATAATCAAATGTCAGTTTTAGCTTAAATTTAATCTTTTTAATTGTTTAAATCGAGACTGGACTTTAAATATGGACAAGTTTATTGCTGTTTGTTTAGTAATTAATCCAGTGCGCAGATCAACAGAATTACTAAAAAATTATGGATGGAACAAACAGCAAGGGTTCTTAAAAATCTTTTGAAGAAACATTTAAAATTTAAAATCCTGATGAAGCTAGCCAAAAGGAAGAAATTTCGTTTAATTCAAGTTGGAGAAATTGTACATTTCAACTTTCTTTGAAACTTGTGAAAAATGCTTTTGGCTTATATGTCTAATGGATGAAAATTTATATATATATTTCAACCATGCAAAAACATTTGCATTTTAATCAGAAAACTCCACTAACAAAGTAATTATACTGAGATATAATAACAAGCTACGGAATTAAAAGCTGATGTTCTAACCTGAAATTATCAGACAAGCCAGATAAAAACTAAACATGTTTCTGACTTATTTTGCCGAAAGCTGTAAGAGCAGTTTCTGGTGCTCGCAAAAATTTCGTGGAATCAGTTTCTGTCTACTTATTTAGCTTAATTGAAAATTCAGCTTAACTATATATAATTAAGAAATTAAATTTTATTTGCCAGTAAATCTGCATTAAAAGTCATCTTGCATTCGATTAAATGATTCATCGAAATTCGTATATATAATGTAAAATACAGATCGAATAATATAAGTATAGCATATTCATACCGTGTATATATAAATAATTTTAAATTTTAGTTTTAAAGCCATGTATACATGTAGTAAAGTTTAACAATGCTATAAGACAAAAATCTCTTAATAAATTGCAAATTTCATGTTCGTGCTTTGAAATAACTATATAAAATATAATTCAAACGTTATTACAATGTTCTAGTACTACAAAAAAGCAAAAAATTCTACAAAAATTGTCCAAAACGTCAGAAAAAATTTTCGATTTTTGTAGTGTTAAAGAGCTGGTTCCGGTTCCGGTTCCGGTTCCGGCTTTTTAAAGCCAGTTCCGGTTCCGGTTCCGGTTTTTTGGAGTTCCGGTCGATCCCTAATATATATATATATATATATATATATATATATGTGTGTGTGTGTGTGTGTGTGTGTCGTAGGTAAAAATGAAAATCGGAGCAATGTCATAATTCCCTAGCACTTGCCAGGTAAATGTGATATTTCAGTTCTCTCTAGAGAACCTTGATATGGACAAAGAATTTCACATTACTCTGAAGACTGTTTAAGAGAAACTTGATATTGTCCTTCCTTTTGATGAAATTAAAAACTAAAGAAAAGAAACGTACATAACTATAAATTAGGATCGTCACATTACACTATAATGACCAATGTCCTCCGACCCCAGACCTTAATTGCAAGGATGTTTCAATTATACTAATTTGTAAGTGCGTTTAACTTCGCTATATAATTGTTACGTGATATCTGCAACAAGTTTCGTATGTTTTGCAAATGCAGATACAGTATAAAACGCTTTTTTGCAGTTTTATTATCTAATTTTAAGCTTTTAACTTTATATTTACACTTAAATTTCTGACATGGCTTTCGTAAATATCGTGTTTATTTTTGCAAATGCCAGAGAATCAGCAGTCAACAACTCCATATGAATCTTTTATAACTGATTCTAATTAAAGTTTCTTCTATTTAAATTTTTAAGTTTTTTAAAGGGGACCGACCAAGGGGGGACCAAAACATTTTTTGGTTCAGATTTTGGGTCAAGTTGTTTAAAAGTAAAAATCGAATTCCGGTAATATTGAAATTCCTATTGTAGAAATAAATTTCTCTGTACAAAACTAACAGTTTTCCCTAGCATGCTTCAGTGAAATTTGAAATGAAAAGTCTTTGTCCATATCAAGATTCTCTAGAGAGAACTGAAATATCACATTTACCTGGCAAGTGCTAGGGAATTATGATATTTCTCTGAATTTCATTTTTACCTACAACATATATATTCGAACTTACAAATATCTGGTGTCTATGTGTGTATCATGACTGACTTTGAGCATAAACAATGACGAGGATAAAAAGATACAGTTCGGGAGTCTGAAGCGGAAGGAATTATTTGCTTTTTAGATGAAATCGTTCTTCAATTCTTAATTCTTTCCATTTTGCAGAAACAAAATTTTTGAAAATTTACCTTTTTGACGGAAAAATAAGAATTTTTGCTAAACTTAGACGATATTTTAAGCTTTGTCTATCCAGATATCTGATAAAAACGTTAGAAATATATAAACGCATACGCGCGCGCGAAATTTTGATGACAGGCCTTTTTCTGTTTTTCCTGTTTACTTTTTTACCTTCGAATTGCGACGACGAGGCAGCCCTCCAGATCCATCCCTAGTAGTGTTTAGCTTTTATGCAATAAACAGGGGCGTTGGCAGGGGGGACCAGGGGGGGGGGAATTCCCCCCCCCGAAACTCATTTGCCCCCCGGGAAATTTTCCGTGTCGGGGAAAATTTTACAAAATTTTCGCGCCGTAGGCGCGAATTTTATTAATCGACTCAGAAAAATCTAATTTGCACATCAAATTACACGGTTAAGTTTTCCAAAATTTTAGCAAAATGTGCTCTAAAAATAGGTTTCTATTATGCCATATTCTAAAAAGGTCTGTCTTTTAACTGGGGGCTGCCGCCCCCAGACCCCCGCCTATTTTATCTAAAGAGCTAACCTTTTGCACTTATAATCTAACAAGTTTGTAGAAATTGTTGTCTAAAAATGAGAAAACAGAAAGCCATAGTTTCAGTAGGAGAATTTTACAGGAATTTGAAATAGCACTATCCTTATTTATATATGCGATTTGAATGTCTATATAATCCTTTTAAATGTTTTCATTATGACTTTTATTATATATAAATTTTCAAAAATTCTCCAGCTTCTGGGGGGGCTCCGCCCCCCAGACCCCCCGTTTAGCTGCTGTATTTATGTACATGTATACATTGTACCTCCGAAAATTTAGAAAACTCAGCTGTCATAACCTTAGTTTATGTTATCCGAAAATAGTCGGAAACAAGCGAATAACGATTTTGAAAAACCTGGGTACATGTTAAAAAAATTTTGGATGTGCCCTCCCCCCACCGAAATTTTTTTCTGGCTACGCCACTGGCAATAAACGTTCTTAAACATACTGGTACGGACGTATAAAAGCTCTCATTCCGTCCTAGCCGAGGTATTCCAAAAAGAAAGTTTTCAAAGAAAATATTCAGTGAAAGTGGTATGAGAAACTTGCATCAAAAATGCAATTGAAGGATGTAGCATGAAGTCTCGTTGCCTATGGCTTTGTATATATATACGATATATATATACTGATTGACTATTCAAAAATCGTCGAAGCTTAACATAAATCACAAAGACAATAGAGAGGGGAATAGGGGGCGGTAGCCCCCAAAATCTGAGAAATGTTTTGAAAAATCACTGTTAAAACTTACTAGAAATTTTGCATTCTTGTTAAATTTGAGTGCTGCTTTCACATCTCGGCTTGGTCATTCTTTCGTCATTTTATTTTGGCGTCGTCAAAACTACGTATAGTCAAGCGGGAAAAAACCCATTTTAATATGCGGGAAAAAAACCCACCTCCAGTGTGGGCTTACCGGTATGAGCTATATAGGATTTTAATAGCCTATCTTGAAGAGCGTCAAAAATAACCCTAGAGGCTGCATTATTGTTGTTCCCACTGCTTCCCTGCAAATTTTTTGGGACTTTGAAATTTTCGAAAATTTTGGTCCGTCCAAGTGCCGAAATTTGGCAAACTTTGGCTGGCCACCCTGAACTACTGGCAAGACCTAGACCAAAGCGGATAGTATGTATGTGTAGGGCATCTGTTGGGCTTCATGATGATATATGCCACACTGCTCTAACCCCTCCGGTGCGACCTGGGGGTGACCTAGAGTTGGCGGGAAAAAAAACCCATCGGCGGGGAAAAAAAACTCACTTTTCAAAATTGAATATTTTTCTAACCGTTAGCAGGAAAGGTCAAACTAATACATACATTTGTTTAATAGAGCCTATAGATTAAGTTGGTATAGGTTTTACCCGGGTTCGTTCTGTTATGGGTGGTCCATGGGGTCTAAATCGGACATGGTGCCATTTCAAGCCAAAATTTCAATTTTGGCCAAAAATGCTTATTTTTGCCTTAAAATAGGTCTAGTTTGGCTCTAAATACAGGAAAAACACGTTTTCTACACGATAGGATACTTAAACTGCCAAAAATAAACACTTTTAAAAAATTTCCAAAATTTGCCTATGTTTACGTGTTAAACATACAAAATTTTCAAAATTCAATTTTTTCTGAAATTTTTCAAAAATGTTGGTATTTTTCGATGTAGACCTACTAAAAACAACCCGCTCTTTCGAATGGCACCGTCAAAATTGTTCTGGCACGCTTCCAGCAAAAAAATCCGGGTGGGTTTTTTTCCCGCCGATGGGGTTTTTTCCCGCATTGGGTTTTTTTCCCGACACGGAAAACTTTAATTTCTCCATAACGGCAGGGTCTAGAGAGACAAACTATACATCATTCGAAAGCTTAGGGCAAACCCTAATTAAATATAGTATCAAAGTCGTGCTAACCCAAACCAGTCGAAAGTTCTGGTCCAAGAAAAAAAAGTGGGTTTTTTCCCGCTTGACTATATATATTGTTCATTTCTGCAAAGGACGCTATTTTTGACCAAAAGACACCTAGGGTGCATCCCTACATAATATTCTCGAAAAAATGTTGCTACCTGGGCTAACGCACTTCCATCATAAAATCCTGGATCTCGATTGTTCGTTTTAAAAATTTTCGCATTGGGGGGGGATGGGAAACCCTGAGTTCATTACATCATAATAGCGCCAACATGCGACATAATGCGGCTGTCATTCCTCACCATGACATCGAGAAGTTCGCGAAATTTCGCGACAGAACGCACTTTTCGTAAACCTAGAAGAAAGTCGTAATCAAGAAAAATATTTAGCGAAGAATGTTGACGAATTTCGCTAACTTCGACGTAAATTAGTGACAGACAACTAAAGAGTTCGTGAAATTTGTCATTTTGTTTTGCTATAACCGCCGATTTCGCCGTCTTGATCACGACTTTCATCCAAGTTTGCGATAATCGCGTTCAGTTCGCGAACTTCGCGATGTCATGATGTGGGATTCTGCTGAGCCGTACTTTGGGCTTATTCTAGGGACATTTTCTTGGGAGGGGGCTTCTTGGGCCATCCTAAAGGACGGGCAAGGAATGTTGGGGGATGTGTCTAAAAATATGATAAAAATAACGCTATTCTTTACTATATATACACTGTAAAAGTTGATTTTTATTGCAAAAATAAGCAGACTTTATAGTCAAAAAGGCAAAAATTAAGTGAAAAATTTTGAAAATTTGGCATCCTGAGCGAATTTTCCATCCTTCAAAATTTGGTACCAAAAGGGGCACCCTCTGGTTTGGGGGGGACGGAGCGATTTTTTGGGAGGAAAGGCCGTTTCCTACTAGAATAAGCCCTGGTACTGTATGTCCATACTACAGGTACAATACTACCTACAACAAGTTACACAAGGTGGAGTTGTGACGTAAAAAGAAATATCAGAGACTAGTCATTCACTAGGTTAGGCTTAGGTTGTTTTATCCTTTTTGTAAGCAATAAGCCAAGGTAAAAATTAAGACTCACCGTTGGCACTGAACGGCGGTACGGCAGAGCGGACTGGGATATACCTTTCCTAAAATGTAAAGTGTCATAAAATGAAAGCTGTTAACAATACAATAAACAATCGTTTCAGTTCAAGAATACAAAAACTAGGTAAAGTCTAAAACAAAAATGTGTGTACAAAATTGTGATCTCTTATATTGCATTTAAGGTGGTGGTATCCTTTTGTGCAGTGCTTTTGTGGGGATTTTTCGAAACGCTATAACTTTCGCAGTTTTGGGAGTTGAAAAGAGCTTTATATATACATCGTTTTAAAGCTTATAATCAGAACATTCATATGAGCTTACGAAACTAGCAAAATTAGAAAAAATTAGCATAACTTTTCTGACATATATAACGGCTAAATATAGACAAACATGGAACATAGATTTTTCAAAACTGCGGAACCAGTCAAAACGTCTTTTTGCGGTATCATACAGAGGACATATGGGCCGAGGGACGAATTTTTGGGCTTCGCTCAGTGTCACTTAACGGTTGAGAAAATTCGCAAAATGCACGGAGACACAAAATTTTTAAACTTTTCACTAAATTTTCTCGAAAGTGGGAATGTTTTAGCCAAAACCCAGAAGAACGTCCCTCCGCTATAGTACGAATTTTCATTCAGCCAAAAATCTGCCGAATCTGTCTAGTAGTTTTTGAGTTGAGAAATCTGTGTTTAAAACAAAATAACCGCAGTTTTGCCAAAATGGTTTTCTGCCAAAATCTCTAGCTGAAAGCAATAAAGTTCGGCTAGCAGGGATTCATAGAATGTGTATTTGAAGTTTGAACGCTGTATCGATTGAATATAAATGGACCAAAATTGTTCTTAAGTTTGGCAGTGATTTTGAAAAAACTGATTTCCTCGAAAATGGCCATTTTTGACTCTCGAAATGGTTTTTTGCTTACACTGATTTAAGGGGGGGGTCGCTGTTTGGCCGATTTTTCGACGATCTCCGATTTTGCTCATTTTTACATATTTTGTAGTCCCAATGGGTCCTCAAAACAAGACCAGAGCGGTTTGCGTAATACTGCTTCTATCGTACTGTAGAGCCTTCAACTGTGACTTCGACATGTGTTAAACATAGGAAAATGAAAAAGTTAGGTTAAAAAGTTTGTGGCAGAAAATTTTTTCGCTGTATGCAAGATACAGCGCTGCAACCTTGTTGTGCATGTTAAGGACATATCAAAGAGTGCAAATAACCCTTCTGGTACAATTCTATTGATGTCTGATTCTTTGCGATTTTTAAAGTCAAAATTTTGTAAAAAATGGTGCTTTTTGTACCACGAAAAACAGGACCAGCGAAATAGTTTTGCCTCTCCTGCACGATTGGCAAAAGCTACAGAAATCGCTTACAGATAGTTGCACTCTACACATACACATAATTCTTATGACCGTAGTTTCAAATTTCTACAATTTGAAGTGCTCTCAAAAAACTTGCTACAAAATGTGCTAATTTTGCCAAAAATCATCACTTTGCACAATTTCACGTTCTTTTAATAATTTCTCACTCGTTACCCACTCGAAAGTCACCAAAATTGGCACATAAACCTCTCAATGCCTGTCGGACAGTATGGTAAAGGCAAATGCTTCAAGGTAGAACTTTTCTGTCGTGTCGGCTCCTTTGATCTCTTGTATATAGGTCACAAAAGTCAATTTTTGAAATTTTCAAAATATAGGCAAATTGGGTATCATTCGATAGCTACTGATGAGCTGGACAACTTTTCTAATAGAACTATTATATATATGTCTGAAATGTAGTATCTGAAAGTTAGAGCAGGCTAAAATTTGAGGGCACAGTTAGCTGAAAAAGGCTCAGTTCACAATTGAAAAATGTACTGTGAACAAATGACTGGATATCCCGCAGTCGTTTTAGTATTAAAATATTAGCCAACCCACAGAATTAATTTGCCATATTAGTAAACCCAAATTTCGCTGCCGTTCTGTCTCAACATGACCTTGGCGGGTAAATCACAGTGATTTTTATGTTTTCTAAATTTATTGCTGAATATCTCTGGCACAGTTTGATTTCGAACTCTAATGTTTTGTCTCTGTTTTGAGAACATATGTACCTATATTGTGTGTGAAAATGAGCGAAATCCGTGACTATCGATTATGACCCAAAGCGACCCTCATTTAAGGGGGGGGGCGACTAAAATGGGGGTGCCTCGAATTTGTCCGATTGGCCTACTTTTTGGCGAGGATATAGAGCATGGGTGTGGTCAAAAAATATCAGGTACTGAGATCTTAGCTGCCATCCACCCATGTGCAGCCGTCACGTTTATGTGCCCGACCCCCCTTTCTCACACCTACCAACATAATTAAATTAATTAAAAGTCTCTTCTGGATGCAAGACCCTAGCTTCAAGCTTGTCATTGGCCAATATGATTTGGCACATGTGCCCCTATCTGCGGAAAAATACTAGACGTCTGTATTTTATCTGCATCTAAGGGAATTACTGTTCAAAGTTGAAGTTTCGGCAAAATTTTGAACATTTTTGGCTAGCGAAAGGAATATAATATTACTGGTGCGAGCTATAAGGCTGTAATTTGGCATGTACAGAGGCCCTATAGGAGTACTCATTTGTGCCAAATGGCAAGAGATTCTGCCGCGTGAAAAAAATTTTATGTCAACTTTAATCTTCAAAAATTGCCAAAATCGCCTTTTTCAGTCTGTCGGATCCTGTGTAAAGGCTTTCTGCAGCAGTAAAAGCCGCAAACCTTCTCTAATCGAGCTGGAATCGTTTGTAGGTGTGTTTTCAAACACGCTGTGTTCAAATATCTCAAAAAAATGTAATTTCAAAAAATTAGATTTTTTCGATTTCTGGGGTACAATTGCCCAAAAAGGCGATTTTTGTCAATTTTTACAGATTAAAGTTGACATAAAAATTTTTTCACGCGGCAGAATTTCTTGCCATTTGGCACAAATGAGTACTCCTACAGGGCCTCTGTTTTTGCCAAATTACAGCCTTAAATATTCTTTTCGTTGCCAAAAATTTTGCCGAAACTTCAACTTTGAACAATAATTCCCTTAGATGCAGATAAAATACAGACGTCTAGTATTTTCCCGCCGATAGGGGCACATGTGCCAAATCATATTGGCCAGTGACAAGCTTGAAGCTAGGGTCTTGCATCCAGCAGAGACTTTTAATTAATTATGTTGGTAGTTGTGAAAAAGGGGGGTCTGGCACATAAACGCGAAGCCTGTACATGGCTGGAAGGCAGCTAAGAACCAACGACCAAGTATTTTTTGACCACACCCATGCTCTATAACTTCGCTAAAAAGTAGGCCAATCGAACAAAGTCGGGGCAAAAGTTTAGTCGCCCCCTTAACCACTGGAGATAGCTCAAAGGTTGTAAAAGCAAAAATGTTCATTTTTGTGTCCTCTTTCCAGCCATAACAACCAATTTGGTGTCTGGTCTACCTATTGGAAGCCTAAGGCCAAAAACCAAAACTTTCCTATCTTGTGGCCTACAAATCAGGGACTGATCCCAGAATGTTAAAGAGCACGGAAGTAGGTGATTTCGCAAGTTTTAGCTATTTACGTACAGGATTAAAACCGTATGAGTCAAAAATACCCGACAGAAAACCAGCACCTTAATATGCATCGGATACCCATAACATTATATATTTCCTGAAGTTCATGATGAGAGGAAAATTTTTAGAATATTTAAAACAAGAAATAAAAATGCTCCTCTGGAGCATAAAAAAAGTAATATGGGTGATGGTGAGGTTGTAAAATCAAAAGAGGACTAGTCTTTAAAATGCTTAATATGGGGGCTAGGTTCAAAAATAGAAGAGGACTAGGTTGTGAGCGAATTAATATGGGCACAGCTTCGCCGAACAACCCATATTCGCGGTTTATAAACGTAAATCATTATGCATATCCATCCAAGCTACATTTAGTTTATAGTGCATAAACAATCTCTACTGCTACGTATATATGTATTCGAGCGTAACGGAACTTTTATTTTAGCAAACTTTTTCTTTGAGAAACTCTTTATGCTAGCCAGTGCATTTTATCCATTTATATCTCAAGAATAATTTTAGGACTCTGATCTTCTATTTCCTTCCTGCTTGAACCAATAGCTTTAGCATGATATCCTTAGATCTCATCTCGTTGCTTGCTGCAGTTCAACACGATCACATCATGATAATTTAAGTATATATTCCTAGCAAGTCTAACAGTGTATGCAAACAACTAAATATATTCAATGAGTATTCAACTTCTTAAATTTCTTATTACTGACTGACACTGATGGCTCTGTATGCGACAGAAGTTAAGACGAAGCGTGAAATCCCGCGAATATGGGTTGTTCGGCGAAGCTGTGCCCATATTAATTCGCTCACAACCTAGTCCTCTTCTATTTACAACAACAATCAGTTTATTTTGGTCAAAGCAGAAGACTCACACAAAAATGACACAAAGACCAAAATGGGATTCGAGCAAATGCTCGATCCCCTACAGAATACTAACGTTACATCCTGAATGCAAGATACAATACAGTACATACATACAAGTACAATTACATACAATTACATAGCTATTCTTCAACCAACAAATACACACACGTGCATGAATATAAAAGAAATTTTTATACAAATTGTCCGCTAAAACACTTCTAATG
>JASAND010016528.1:0-15377 GCA_030248195.1 Trissonchulus latispiculum | reverse complement strand
AATAGTGAAACATATTTTGAGTATGTATTTAGTGTACTGCCAATGCCAAGAAGGAATAATATATATGTTTAAAGCATCGTAATTAAGGAATTACTATCGTATAAGCTGCAGTTTTGCAAAAATTCCACTAATTTGTTTCCCTAATCCAGAGATTGCGGAGCATTGCGGAGCTATGTAAGCTAAAACGGCTAAAGTAGCAGGGACTCATTCTATGCGATCTGATTTCTTTCTCCATCCCGCTAAAGTTAATCGAAACTCGAAACGAGTAGACAAAGCTCAGATTACCCTTACTTATGCAACGAAGATTGGGTTCATAATACCGGAGAACAGATTATCCAATTCCCGGCTATATGTTTGAGGTGTCGAATGATGTACGGATGTTTCACAAATTAAATAAATTCTGTATGCAAAACATTTGCACTTGTTCTAAAATTTGTTAAAAATCTGCGCTTCTTTTAAAATTTGTTAGAAGAATTCTAGAAAACATTATCGAGATTAATTGTATTCATGAAAAAGAGAAAATGTTAAGCTACGTTAAGTAATAATTGAGCAATAAACGTTCAAAGTTAGTGTCTTCAAAAGGAATCACCACTAAATAACGATAGCGTGGAAGCCTTTTCAAGAAACGTAGAGTAGAGTAGAGTAGAGTTAAAATTAACTCTTTTCACGAAACTGTGGAGTTAATTTTAACTCTGCCGTTTTTAACTCCTTTTAACCCTTTCGTTTTTAACCCTGCAGGGTTAAAGAGAGTTAAAACACGCAGAGTTAAAATTAACTCCACTGTTTCGTGAAAAGAGTTAAAAGAGTTAATTTTAACTCTACTCTACTCTACTCTACTCTACCCTTTCTTGAAAAGGCCCTTGGTTCTACTAAAGAAGTTGTTCATTTCGTCTTGAGAATTTCGCAACTGCACCCACATTTGATAATTGGTGTTTTCTAAGTCGGAAATTTTGTTAACCCGGTTTAATAACATTTCCGTTAAGCAGTTGCCAAATATCTGGCACTGTTCCATCTCTATTAGATTCTAAAAATAACATTTGGATTGTGCAAAAATATTCATCCAAAATTTAACATTTACGATTTTCCGTGAATGAAACTTGGACTTGTTTTTCCAGCCGAACCCAAACCTTATAAATTGGTAGGAGTATTGTTTGTATTGTTATTATTAAGAATATTTATAAAGATTATTTTGCTATAAACTGGTGAATTACGTTTGTACGGACACGTTTCGGTTGTACTCGGATTACGTCTGATAATTAAGTGTTTTCCCCTGTGGTAAGCTATCAGCGACCAGCAGAACGTTGACTGGCTTGCTAGGTTGGAGTCCACCCGTGCGGCCGCAGTTGTTTTCTAAAACATCTGTAAATGTACATACTTTCTAATTATATGGATCCATGTTATGTCTTACTCTTCCTATTATGAGCTGAAAAGAACATTTCAGGGTATCAGCAATAATTCCAAAATTACATATCCAAGTAATAGAGATAATTCGAAAGTTATCGGCCTATATCAGACTGAGCTTTGGAGTAGGGGAATTATGAAACAAGTATCTCTCCACTAATTTCAAATTTCAAAAACAGTTTTGGCCGACGTGACAGGTGATTCAAAATAAGCTGCTTAGTGTTTAGTCGTTTTAATCCTGTGCACGAAACGGATTGAGTAAACTTTTACTATTTTAACTTTATTATCTCGCTGCGCGAAAAAGCACTAATACTTTCGGATTATCACTGGTTACCCAGGTTAGAGTTGGAAGTAGCTAGTTTGACACAGATACTGATTGAGGCTTGAGCAATAATGCACCAGAAGATCCATATTTGAAAACAGCATTAACCTTAGCCGCCTCAGCAATATATACTGGACGTTTTCAAATCAGAAGTTTATGTAGAATTCTACTATATAAATATGAATTGCTGTCGATTTTGGACCGCAGTCATCCATCGTTTGTGCTTAGTTTTCGTAGGTGATGATTTTTCGTCTTCTATTTAACTATAAATCATGGAGCGGTTTATCAAATCACGTAGGAGTGGTGTAGGAGCCTTCAACGTCACCGTTCAACGTGACGAAATCGTTGATTTCGTTGAATTTCAGTAAATTATTTTGTTGTATATTTGCAAATTGTTGTGTAATTGTTTCAGAAGTAATTTTATGCTATAAGTCTGCTTAATAATTTGATGCGATTTGCAGTTTTCACTAAATAAGCTGATTGCTTCCATAATTTGATTTAATTTTGATGGTTGAAGGGTTACGATAAATTTTGAAAAACATAAAAGCAAATCAAATCAAATGAAACCAGAAACAGAATTGATACTGCAAAAAAGAAAACATCAAATCAAATCAAATCGATTAACTGTTGGAACGTGAAGATCAATTAAATCAAATCATTTGAATTTTAGACCATCTTGAAAACAATCAAATCAAATCAAAAAAGAGTCGCTTCATAACATTACCAGGGGCAAGAGTACATAATTAAAAAGAGTGTGACAAGCGTCACACTCTGTTAACAGCTTGCTAGCCAAGCTCTGCACGCTAACGGCCCACCCCCCCCCCCCGCAATTGCGTACCTAGTGGACTCAATACGCAATCAGTACCCAATAGGCAATTTGATAGCTCTCTGCTTTCACAGTAAGCCACGTCCCACAACTGTCACCCACCATTCGACATTGATAAGTGATGTCGAATCATGGGTCACATTTGCGGGGGAGGTGCCTACCTACTGAAACGAGTGAGCATACGCAATTGTGCACTGGGTTCTGATTTGCGGGGAGCCGTTAGCTCGCAGAGCATGGATCGCGAGCTGATAACAGAGAATGTGACATTATTAATTATGTACTCACGCTAGAGGGGGCTACGAAAAGGTTGATACACTGTTGCCGGATTTTACGATAGTTCAGAATGCACTTACAAACGGTCTTACACACGGTTTGGAGCAATCGTCATTCATATTTCGAAAAAGTAATCTACCATTTGTAAACACTGGGGTGACGTTTAGCGACCTTAAGGCCTTTTCACATGATCAAAGTTTGATCAAAGTTTTCATTGTCAAACTTTGGCGAAACTGAACTTTGATGGAAATTTGATGGTGTGAAACACCATCAAAGTGAACATCAAACTTTGATAAAACCATCAAAGTTTGCTTGTTTGAAGAGCGACTCAATCAAAGAAATTTGATCAAATAACCAATCAGAATACAGGAATAGCCCAGGAGATTTTTAGTGCAGGGTTTATGTTTCAGTCTAGTATTGACCATACTTGGAAAAGCTTTCACAGGAATAATTTATTTTAATCAAAATAGTCAGTCAAAGTCTACGAAAGTAGCGGTGTCCATTCGAATATATTTTCGATAGGCCTGATGGTCCTCCAGAGATAATTCCTTCATCAAATTGTCAAAGGAACCATGTGTACTGCGCCGTAAAATCCAATCCCGTGTCCAAACTTTCCTACGTTTCTGGGCAGTACAGGTTTCTGGGTCTTCCTCATCATCAGCAATTAAATGTAAAAATGCTGCGAACTTTGTTTTATTCATTTAATTAATACCAAAAATCCTTAAAATGAAAGCGGGCGCACTGTTTTGCGTTTAAACTCAGTTTTTAATTTGTCTGAAAACTTTCCGATTTTTTTCAAGATAACTCGAAATTATATTTAAAATTTAAATTAAATTTAAAATTCAACCAAAAATTGTTTTAAATAAAATTTTCTATTTCAAACAATGCAAAACAGTGCGCATTTAATGTACCGCGCACCAAGTTTCATTGGCAGTGTACCACCGGCAGTGATCAGTTAAGGTCTGGTCAAGTCGTGAGTTCTTATCAGCTTGCTCGTATTAATCATTGAGTATTTCAGCCGTGTATAGCCTCTTGGTAATGTATGCAGTGAGTACACTGAGTGCATTGAACATCGAATGACTAAAGTCCGTTCAAGATGAGGTCTCAACTTAGGATTAGATGTCATTCAGTTTGATGTACGGTCACGGCACAACTTTAGAAAGTTAGAGTTATTGTCCGACTGAGTCCAACCAATAACCAAAGTCATAGTTTGGGCTCAATTCAATTAAGTTTGCTACATGTAGTATTACAATTCACAGATACACCCTAAAGGTATCCGGCAGCCTATAACTGTGTCATAGCGACTGTTGGAACATAGGTATGGAATATGGGTGGTTTTAAAGCTTTGTGGAATCTTTTCCTGAAGATCAATCAAATGGAAGTCGCTAAAGATAACTCAATGGAGACTTGGTCATCGGCCGGCCACCCTTCAATACTACTAATAGGTAGCCAGCAAGCTAAGTCATAACCACATGTATTAAATTATTAAGCTGTATTAAATTTATGATAGCTATATTTATTTATTTATAAGAACAACTGGTTTGCGAACGCACGTGTACACTATCGTTTCAAGCTGACCAGAGGGGGAGAAGGTACCCTCAGCATTTATGTCGGCCGCAAACACGAAACGTTCCCCTATTTATGGTCCAGTGGGACAACTTCCCTTTTTCCATTCGTGTTTGGTACCTTCCGGTGCCATTTTTAGCTTATCTCCCCTTGTTAACAATTTACCGAGATTTAAGGGGCGGCCGCCAATTGGTGGAGCTGCCGAGGTGCGTTCATCACATAGCCGATGATGGACAAATTTGCAGGCTTGTTCAACGCCTCGGGTAATTGTAAACACAGTTAATCGGTGTCAGATGTTCTCCCCAGTCAAATTTATAAAATTATTTATGAGCTGACACTTCTCCTAATCGGTTTCAAACCAGCTGGAATGGGGCGTACGGAAAAAAGCTAGCTGCTCGCTTTTTTAATAAAAGGGTATCTAGTCAAAACGTGAAACGAAACAAGCACTACTGTTGGAGTAGACTACGTCTCAGAGTATACATAAATTTCCTATGAAAATAGAACTTCTTTGCAACCCTGAATTGGTTTGTGATTCATTAGTGTTGATACAAATATAACTAAATACTATTGGTTCCTGACTTCTGACTTTGTTTCTGGTATGCCATGTTGCTGCTGCATAGCAGAGCGAGCACCTGCCAAATTTATAAAATTATTTACGAGCTGACACTTCTCCTAATCGGTTTCGAACCAACTGGAGTGGGGCGTACGGAAAAAGCTAGCTGCTCGCTTTTTTAATAAAGGGGGTATCTAGTCAAAACCTGAAACGAAACAAGCACTATGTTGGAGTAGAGTACGTCTCAGAGTATACATAAATTTCCTTTGAAAAATAGAACTTCTTTGCAACCCTGAATTGGTTTGTGATTCATTAGTGTTGATACAAATATAACTAAATACTATTGGTTCCTGACTTCTGACTTTGTTTCTGGTATGCCATGTTGCTGCTGCGCAGAGCGAGCACCTGCAACCAAACTGCAAAACTTCACAACGTATGTGCTGTTAACAACAACGCATGGTAGGGATTAGGAGCTGGAGCTATAGTTTCCGTTCCATTATCCTGCAATCAGATTTCACCTATTTTGTGCCAGTTTATCGTTGTAATCAAACTTTAAGCGATACTTTTCATGAAACTATAATTTAAATTTAAATCATTAAATTATTCGGACTTAAAAATTCGAAATTCCTTTCAACAACTCACAGCTGCTCATGTATATGCAAATTAGTTATAAGGAAGAAAATTAGTTTCCTGTCTAATCTTTAACACATGGAATGTGTTCATGGATGGAACATTCTTTAACACACATGGAATGGGAAACTTCTCCCTTTCCACACACTTAAGGCTTGACAAAACTACAGTTTCTGAATATAGTGTAGACGCGGCGGCCAATAAAAATTTTAGAATGAAACTAGCTGGAAAAGTGACACTTTAAGATTCAAAGGAAACTTTAATTTCTACCAACGTTAAACTTAAACAGGGGGCGTCATATAAAACATTTTCTTGTGTTCTGCAAACTTCATACAGTTCCCCCGCTGACAAGAATTTGAAATCCAAGCAATGTTTGCTGACTACAATTATGCAAATGATACAATTACGACTTATTGTATCATTTTGATAATGACTGCATCATGGTGTACTGCGTGTTTTCATACTGAATGAGAAGTTTTCTTAAGCCATGCGTATTGATATGATTACGTCATTTTGTGGTCTCTCCCATATGTCGCCCCAGCTAAAATATAGCTTAGCCCATTCGAGCTTATTTTGTATTGGTATGTTTTTCGACCACGCCTTTCGATTTAGTGAAATTTTGTTTCATTTTGATTTTTGATTCCATAGGAGTATTACCGAATAGAAGTTTTTGTTTCTGATTTTGCTGACATGAGGCTTTGTGTGATCACAGAACACGAATCCGAAATCCGTTGTTGTTCCGTCTTTTCTTTAGTTTAATGAAACGTTGTCGAAAACTATTGGACCGATTTTGCAAATCTTTTTCACGAGGGTCTGGAGGAAGTTTTTGACTGAAGCCTCCCCTACACGGTATACGAAAATGTGACATTTTATATGGTAAAAATTGAACGTGGCGAGAAAGTCTATATAATATGGGTGTCGTTCGAAAGGTCTCACTGAGAAAACAAATATTGTTTAACGGGACTAAAGCGTCAAAATTTAAGAAATTTCAAAGGGGTGAAAGCATTGGGGATAGTCAAATGGGAAGTTCCCAAATATGTGGCAAACTGGTGTATTGGCAGCTACAAAAGATAATTTTATTATTATCCTGACTGTTTTACCGTTTTACTATTTTAATATTTACCATTAGCTTTCATTACAAATAGTTTTGGAATCTGCTCAGTTCTCACACTGAATTGAACTTAATTACGGCGAAATCTTGCCCTTTTTAGGGTGTTACTTTATTTCTTATGTTACTTTTTGCGGTATGACTGTCCGTTAGTTTTCTCAATTAGAAATTAATAAATACATGATTTTGTTCCATTCACTTTTAATATCTAATTTTATTTTATTTCTGCGGGTGCAGCTTTCCTTTAACTTCATTTTGTAATGTTCAGTTTTTTTATGTGTATATTGTATCGTAAAATATTAGAACGGTTAAATCACTGGCTTGCAATGTGCCGTTTTATTATGTGTATACTAAATGCAAGAGGACATGATACTAAAAGTATGCCACAAGATCTATGTTATCAGAGCAAAAACTATGCTCTGTTCACTAACGGCTGACGGCTAAATATTTAATAATTTAATATCAAATTGAAGCTGCTGATTTTCTGAGCAATTTATCTTACTACACAAACTCTCTACAAAGCAGTATGTGAAAAGAGCGAGTTAAATTTTGAAGTGAATAAGTCAGAATGAGCTTGACCAAATCGTTCAACCGCCGTTTCTCGGTCGTTGCATGGCATGTCATTGTATTTATGTATTTACATGTTTACATGTATTTATGCATTTGTATTTAGATACATTTAGAGGCTTTAAGCTGATGTATTTGCCATGCTGTAGTGTCATCCTATGTGCCCTTATTCCAATAGGATTTTGAAGAATTAGTGTCTGTACGTGACAAATAACAAGTTTTACCCAAAATCCTATTGAAATAAGGGCAAGCCGAAATTCGATTCCGCACGTAATATGCGTCGGAGCACCAGCATGTCACGATTCTGCTAAAACGGGACGTTAAGGAATGTGTATTTATGCGCAATTATTCTGATACCATTATAGTGCAATTTTGGGTCAAAAAGTATTAATTTTTCAAAAAATAAACTTACGAGTTTTGAAAAATGACTTGTACTGAATAAAGCTGTTGCCTAAGCGATCCCCAAATAAAAACCAAAAATTTCTCTGTCTAGCTCTGCACGAGTAGTGGCTTGCCATAGTTAAAAATGTGGCAAGATCAAAGGATTTTGAAAATAGCAATCGCGAATGAAGAATTCAAACATAAAATATGTAATGTTATGGGTCTCCGATGAATATTAATGATGCATAAGTGGTCACGGGTTTATACACATGACTTTGTGTCAGTTTTTAGTTTGCTAGAACACCAGAATGCTGGAACAGGCGATATTTAGTAAAATAGAATCTACCCTATCACCTGATTTTGAAGTAGACGCATTTATTATTCTTAAGAAAATTTGAGCTAAATTATTTTCTTAATAACATCTTATCATTCTTATGAAGCCTTGTAAATTTGTATTCATATAAACTAACTACTTATATCAGATTATAATAACCCGCATAATTGGTCACTTTTTACGTAACGAAGGAACTCGTTGTTTTCTTCTTGTTTTCTGTCTTGGTTTGACTTGACTTGGATCAGTACAATCTCTGCCATCAGCAGAGTACGAAATTCAGCTAGCATATGGATCAAGTTATTCCGATTGCTACAGATACTCTTATATGTTCAACGTTTAAAATAATTTAGTTAAATCGAAGCAATATGTTTCTCAGTCAAGGCCCAATTAGGTCCATTTGGCATAAATTAAAAATAATCTATTTTCAGATGAGACTTGAACAACCACCTTTAGCATGAGTGATTAAGACTGTTTTCAATGATAAAAGCTTGAATGCACACCATTGCAGCTGAAGTTATTATGAAAACGTGATTTACGTATGCAGTATCAAAAAAGATTTGAATTACTGCTAGTCCACTCTTTTACTAATTTCTTAAAAATAGCTATATATTAGATTCAAGTCATCACAAGAGATATGAATAAAATACAATAATTTTTAGTCGTCACAGTTTAATAGAAATTATCGCTTGCTTGCAAGAGTTATTAAAATTTCAGTTGTCTACGATTTAGCGTTATCAATGTTTGTTGTTTATTTATATTTGTAGCTTTATTCATTAATAAGTGCCTTTTGAATGGCAATTTTGCAAATTGCTGGTTTAGGAATCCACGCGTCTCGCTGACCATGAAGAAATTTTTGCTATTCCAGTAAGCTTAGTTGCACAACTGGTCGTGACTAGTGTTGGGAAATCCAAAAAAATATTAAAATAAATAATGTTAGATAAGATTACGTCATTAAAATATGCCCAAGCCTAAGCCTAAGTCAATTTCATTGCGGTAGCGGATTAAATCTTAACAAGGCTGAGTTTTAAATTCTAGTCGCTACCTATTTTATTAAATCTAGTATAAAACATGTACTCTTGATAAATAGATAAAAACAATAGATCCTGTCATCTCTGGACTTTTTCGATAATTTCGGCAACTATCTTTTCGTTGAATTATTGTTTGAAATGTTTTGTATTCTTCTTGTATTTTAGCCACGGACTTCACCTGGCAATATTTCGCTCCAAACTTGGAATGGAAATAAATCGCGGCGTGCGCGCTCTCAGCCCCCAATCATTGCTCCAAGAAATGGTTTCTCACTCTCATATTTGGTATCTAAATAAACACAATGTTACAGTAATAACTAATTATTATGTTTTGTTAATATCTTCATTTTTAATTAAGTCGTCCGTAGCCCAACGTCAAATGTAAGACTTTATTTTTCACATTGCTGGACTGTTTGTTTCCCTCCGTTTAACTTGAAAACACCCTAAACACCTTAAAATTTAGTTATTAATTAATACCAGGAGTACATACAAGAGTACATAATAGAAGAGTGTGCCACTAGACACACTCTATGTTATCAGAGCAAAAACAATGCTCTGCTCTCTAACAGCCCACCCCATCCCGCAAATTAGACACATCACTTCATAGCATATCGTGCGATGTTTGTGTTCTAAAGCTCGATACATGCGCAAAATTCACTTACACACTGCTTGTGTTTTCGAGCTTAAGTGCGTTAACATAGAGCGGGTGAGCGTACCCCCGTTTCGACCAGGTACTAATTTGCGGGGGTCACTAGCGGCTGATTTGCGGCGGACGGGGTGGACCGTCAGCGAACACCATAGTTTTTGCGCTGATAACATAAGTGTGCCTAGTGGCAAACTCATATTATGTACTCTTGGTGCTACTCTTTCAGGATGAAGACTCTATGGCGCTCCGAAGGATTCCGAAGCCATACTATGGCGGATCTTACGGTGGTCCAGTCTATGGTTTAATTGGCTAGCCTATTTTACTTGTTTACCTATTTTAATTATGGTTCAACAGCTTACTCTTGGCCCTTTCCGTAAAATAGCAGATTCACTCATAAAGATATAAACTTTGTATATACACACCTTAATATACACACTTTAATATACACGTAAATTGGCCTTTAAAATGACTCACAGCTTGAAAACAAAATCAAGCTTGGTTCGATTGTGCCTGAGTGGCTCAAAGGATTGAGCTAATTTTAACTCGTTTAATTCGCTGCGCGAAAAGGCCCTTAGTTACAACTAATTTTCTCTGCTTCAGTCTGCGCAGTCCAGGAATGTAGCCGATCTTTTGACAGTCCTGCCGGCGTTGCCATCCATCCGGGCCGCAAACATACTGGCCTCCGAGCTCAGCAGCCTCCTACCGTTGGTGCTCACGTGTGCACGGTTTGCGGGGCCGCCTTCACTACTCGAAAGGGCATGCGGATTCACCGGACGAAGAAGTATGTCGACTTTCATGGCTTTTTCCTGAGTGCTATATCTTCCAGTACCAGCTTTCTGTGATGTTTTTATTGTTGAACAACCAGCTTTGTGGCTGTTCTTGGGCTTTCTTGGGTACATAATCTAAGAGTGCGCCACTAGACACACTCTATGTTATCAGAGCAAAACAATGCTCTGCTCTAACAGCCCACCCCATCCCGCAAATTAGACCCATCACTTCATAGCATATCGTGCGATGTTTGTGTTCTAAAGCTCGATACATGCGCAAAATTCACTTACACACTGCTTGTGTTTTCGAGCTTAAGTACGTTAACATAGAGCGGGTGAGCGTACCCCCGTTTCGACCAGGTACTATTTGCGGGGGTCACTAGCGGCTGATTTGCGGGAGGCGGTGTGGGCCGTCAGCGAGCAGAGCATAGTTTTTGCTCTGATAACATAGAGTGTGCCGAGTGGCACGCTCTGTTATGTACTATTGGTGCTACTCTTTCAGGATGAAGACTCTATGGCGCTCCGAAGGATTCCGAAGCCACACTATGGCGGATCTTACGGTGGTCCAGTCCATGGTTTAATTGGCTAGCCTATTTTACTTGTTTACCTATTTTAATTATGGTTCAACAGCTTACTCTTGTTTCTTTCCGTAAAATAGTAGATTCACTCATAAAGATATAAACTTTGTAAATACACACAACACACCTTAATATCCACACTTTAATATACACGTAAATTGACCTTTAAAATGACTCTACAGTTTGGAAACGAAATCAAACGAAATCAATCAGCTTCCTGCCGTTGGTGCTCACGCCTGCACGGTTTGCGGGGCCGCCTTCACTACTCGAAAGGGTATGCGGATTCACCGAACGAAGAAGTATGTCGACTTTCGTGGGTTTTTTCTTGAGTGCTATATCTTCCAGTACCAGCTTTCTGTGATGTTTTTATTGTTGAACAACCAGCTTTGTGGCTGTTCTTGGGCTTTCTTGGGTAGATAATCTAAGAGTGTGCCACTGGACACACTCTATGTTATCAGAGCAAAAACAATGCTCCGCTCTCTAACGGCCCATCCTCACCCCGCAAATTAAACCCATCACTTCATAGCATACCGTGCGATGTTTGTGTTCTAAAGCTCGATACATGCGCAAACTTCACTTACACACTGCTTGTGTTTTCGAGCTTAAGTACGTTAACATAGAGCGGGTGAGCGTACCCCCGTTTCGACCAGGTACTAATTTGCGGGGGTCACTAACGGCAGATTTGCCGGAGACGGGGTGGGCCGTCAGCGAACAGAGCATAGTTTTTGCTCTGATAACATAGAGTGTGCCTAGTGGCACACTCTAATATTATGTACTCTTGTTGTATAATATAAGAGTATGACGGCTGGCAGGGTCTCTGTTGTCAGCTGCTCGCATACGTGCTGCACAGTATTTATATGCTGTGCACGCTAACGGCGGCCTCCCCCAAAAACATGTAACTAGTGAGTAGTAACCCCCACAAACGTGTGCCCAGTACACGTGCATCCCTACAAATAATGTATTTTAACGAGTTTTTAAAGTTGAAGTCGTAAGTCTTTACGGTGGTCGAGTAATTTCACCTCAAAGTTGAGATTTCATGTGTTAATTAGGAAATCTAAAACGTCATTTTTTCGCGTGCGCCAAAAAAATCTCCCGACAAACGCTGATGAATCTGGATTTTTGAAAATTTGACTGGATGCTCAAGTCGTGTTAATTTTAATCCTTCAAAAATTAACTAAAAACTGGCCTAATACCAAGAGTACATATTAGCTAAGAGTGTGACAAGCGTTAAGCTCGTAGTTATTAGGCTTGGGACATCATCTGCACGATAACGGCTGACCCCCCCCCCCACAAATTAGACCCATCACTTCAAAGAAATTTGCACGCTATGTTTGTGTTCTAAAGCTCAAAAACACAACTACTCAGTTGGTTCAATGTGCGTCTGCTGCGAGCTTCAGCACACAAACATAGCGTGAAAATTTCTTTGAAGTGTTGGGTCTAATTTGTGGGGGGGTCAGCCGTTATCGTGCAGATGATGTCCCAAGCCTAATAACTAAGAGCTTGACGCTTGTACTAGTTATTATCAAGAGTACATAATAGATAAGAGTGTGACAGCTGGCAAGCTCTCTGTTAATAGCTGCAGGTACATGCTCTGCACGCTAACGGCTGACCCCATACACAAACGTGTATGCTCACTTCAAACGAATTTGGCCGCTATCTTAGCGTTCTAAAGCTCGAAGCAGACACAAATTAGACGCTCGCAGGCGTTGTGTTTTCGAGCTTTAACACGTAAAGATACGGCGAGTGAACGTACAGAAACGTGTACCGGGTACTGTTTTGTGGGGGGGGGTCACTAGGTACACGTTTGTGTATGGAGTCAGCCGTTAGCGTGCAGAGCATGTACCTGCAGCTGATAACAGAGAAGCTGCCAGCTGTCATACTCTTATCTATTATGTACTCTTGTTATTATGTACTCTTGCTAACACGAAGACTCTCTGCCGACTAAACTGCTTCAAAGGAATGCTTAAATCGGAAAACTTAATTTGAGAGTGCTCTGTATTCGCTGGAAGAGCCGAACTTCTATTCTCAATTCCGTGTTCATTACTTGTCATTACTATTAGCTGGAGACATAATAGATAAAAGAGTGTGACAGCTGGCAAGCTCTGTTATCAGCTATCGAACCATGCTCTGCTCGCTAACGGCCTACCCCCCCCCCCCTAATTGAGCAAGTAGTGGACTCCCCTCCCGCAAATCAGTACCCAGTACGCATTTGCGTATGCTCAGTCTTTTCTATAGGAAGCCACCCACCCCCCTGCAAATGTGACCTAGCATTTGCGCCCCTCCCCTGCAAAACAGACCCATAATTTCTCAACTGACGAATGATAGGTCACATTTGCGGGGGGCGTGGCTTACGGTAGAAAAGAGTGAGCATACACAATTGCGCATGGTGTCGGTCGGGTATGAAACCCTGGTGCTAGATTCACACTGACTGACCGTTAGATTGCAAGTTCTTGCAAGGCGTGTATTTAACTTTCAAAAGCAATTCTTTCAATTTGTGCTTTAGCATTTTTCTGATTTCATTTAAGAGATCACATTCTCTAAAGTGGGAGTTCCCTTAAGCGCTAGAATACCGTAAGATTTTTGTTTGTTTTTAGGGCCACTTGAATACTTTACAGTGACAGTATCAGTATTGTGGGTCGGTAATGGCTGCTCACAAGGAAAAATTGAAAAAGCGTACCTTGATATTGATTGGAGCGAATTTCACTTCATCGAACTGTATTCTGGCAATTGGAAAAGGAACCTATAACGCTTGGTGGCTATAAACTAAACATTAAAGCTTGGAACCCTATGAGCTGTTATGATATTGTGCTGTGGTGTAAGGATTACAATGAAATTTCGCAGCCAGGCAGCTGGATTGTCTGTGGAGAACGTCTTCCGTGGCTGTTTTGGGAAGCAAATATGACATCGATTTGGTTAGAATCGTGTCACCAGCTGATTCAAATAAGCTGAAATTGGCATAAAGATTGTCTGGACATTACCCGCTAAGCCTATGTCATTGCAACAAATTGCTTGAAACATTCATGAATTTAGGTAGTAGAAATGCTGAAAATGCAATTAATGTATAGCACTTGATGGCTATAAGTAGTGTGTAATTTTAGTAACTATCTGATCTATCATCTTTGGAGATGCTTTTGAATCAATGATCAATCTGCGCCAGTTTTTTACCTAGAGTGCACTGATAATTGTAAGAAATCATAGTTCAATTCAGTTAATATTAATGCGGTGAAAGTTTCAAAAATTCTAGTAATCAGTAGCGAAAATTGGCGGAGGAAATCTGTGTCCTAAAACATCGCATATTACCTGTTGGCATTACTGAGTGAGCTCATACATGCTTCTATCCCTTACAAATTCTAATTATACAAGGAACCTGATGACACTTTTTAATGAAGAACAACATAACAATACCAAGTTGTCGTTTACAGAAAACAAAAACCGTAGACCAGTTAAAATGCTAGTTTTCCGAATTTGTGTATTTGAAACAGCATTGAGCGAAGATTTCCAATGAGATTGTTAGCGTGAATAGCTTGTAACAAACTGATAACAACTAACTATCATGCTACATACGTGTATGCTGCGTCATTGATGACAAATGAAACGGTGTGAGATGACTCTTAAAATTTGCTATCAGCTCCACGTATGGCATCCACATGCTAACGACTGAACCCCAAAGAACGTACATACATTCTTAGTAATCAGAGCAAGTCATTATTTTTTTAAAATTAATTTTTGTTGAAATATACTGAAACTACTATAAACACATTTGGGGAATAGGCTAAGCTGTCAATGTGCAGATCTTATGCCAGATGTCACACTTATATCCGGGAAGCACTCTTGCTATCCGGGAGTTTCATTACAGGTATCAAAGCAGCAGGAAAAAAAGTGCACCCATGGAAGCACATAAGACTAGGGTTGCGCCGGGGCCGTGTAACGGGCCCCAATCCGTTCACTTTTGGGCCCGGCCCCGCTACAAGGCCCCGTGGACCCCGACGGCCCCGTCGGCCCCGCCGTGCCGTCCGAATGTATATAACACTCTTTATTATATATTTCTGCTGTGCATATGGATATTTTTTGGCGTACGCAGCACACATTTCTCTTTAATGTAACGCTGTGCCAGCCAATAATTTTTGTTTGTTTTCAAACTTACTTAAATTTGCCTGTATGTGCTTGCTGTGACTTGCAGACAAAGTTTGAGTCACATGTTTCAGTTTTCTATATATTTGGCTTATTATATTTATTATATTAGTGCTTGACATCTGTTTGCTTGGTGTTTGAAAACCTTTGTTTGAGGTTTGCAAAGTTTCCTCCACTACTGATAAGATTCAATAAAGCCAGCTTCGCAAAACTGGGAAATTTAGGAATTTAGGAAAATAGGAATTACCGCAATTACCTAAGCAATAGCA